>JAPMOB010230061.1:0-70103 GCA_029875015.1 Lepomis gibbosus
TGGCCCTGCGATGGACTGGCGACCTGTCCAGGGTGTACCCTGCCTTTCACCCAATGTCAGCTGGGATAGGCTCCAGCCCCTGTACGCAGGATAAGTGGTTGACGATGGATGGATGGAGTTGGAAAGTTTTTAAACTAAATACAGAATTTAAAAATAAAAACAATCCTCACTTTAATTCTGAGTGAATAATAAAAATAATAATGTAAGTTGATAACTGTCTGGCTATGTCTGTTGTCTTTTTAGGCCATCCAATGTACGTAACTCTCTCCGCTCCAAAGCCATGGCAGGAGGTAAATCCCCCAGGATGCACCTGTCTCCCAGCAGAGGGGGTGGGGCTATCTTGTCTCTGCAGCCAGACCAGGTTGACCAGGTCTTCCAGGCACTACGCAAAGGACTCAAGTAAGCAAATTATTACTGAACAGTGATGATAAGAATTCAGTTATGTAAACAAATATTAATGGTGGTTAAGTATTTTAATAATATTGGTGTAAAGAGTACTCAGATTCTCTACTTTAAGTACCATTAAAACAGTGTAAAATACCCACATTACAAGTAAAAGCCCAACATTTAAACTCCAGAAGCATACAAGTCTTATCAACAATATTTACTTGAATGAAAAACCTATCTGTATCAAAAGTTAAAAGTATTCCTTGTGCCATTCCTTTATACTGTTTTAGCTGCTGGAGGTGGAGCTAGGTTTAACTCTTTATATGAGCTAGTTTGGTGGTTCCCAACGTAGGGGTTGGTCAAAAATCAGTCTGAGGGGTCATGACATTATTATTGGGGTAGGAGAGAAAAATATATAAATAATTATTTTCCCGATGAGTCGTAGAGGTGGAATGTCTTTTTGGTGGAACTAACAACTCATGGACATCTGAAACAACTGCTTTTTTGCCCAACTCCAAAATGTTTGGCAACCTAATCTTTTAACAATGCAATATATAAGCTTATGATATAACAAGTAACTATAGCTGTCAGATAAATGTAATACAGAGCACAATATTTCCCTTTGAAATTTTGGATAAGAAGTGTAAAATAGGAAATCTAAGAAACTCAAAATTTACTTACTTACAGTACTTGAGTAAATATACTTTACTCAAGTAGTGTTAGTAAGTATATAGATGTTTGATTTTTACAAGCTGACAAATGGTAAATGTGGTGACTTATATTAAGTGTCTGCAGCATAACGCCTGCTGCAGCTCTGCTTCAAATGTTATGACATGTCAGTGTGAATCACTTTTGTTGCTGATGTGACTGTCTGCAGGGAGTTCCTGGAGGGTCACCAGGCAGAGATGGACTTCCTGTCTTCACAGCAGAGAGAGACCAAGAGAAACTCCCGACTGGTGAGGAGAGAGAGAGAGAGAGAAGAAGAAACTGAAAGTGTGTGTATGTGTGTGAGTGAGTGGGGACGGTTTGATTTATTGATGATGATGTCTATCCTCTGTTTCCAGGCCTTTCTGTATGATCTGGAGAAGGTAATCTTTACAACAGAGCCACAAACACGCCTTTTCTCTCCAGACTAAATTCATATAAATAAAAAAATTACCAGAAACTAAGCTATCATTGTTTTGCTTTCACAGGAGATAAGAGCATTGGAGAGATACATACGAAGGTTGGAGTTTCAAATCAGCAAGGTAAAAAACATTTTAAAAGTTGTTATTTTAGTGTTTGATCTTAGGTTGAGAATGGTGGTGATCAAGCGATGGAAACGACTGCTCTCTAAATATTTTAGGGAAAGCAGTTTCTGCAGTCTTTCAAATGAAAGATAAAGAAAACCTTTTAATGGCTTTGAACATTTTGAGCCAACTTTTATTTATTTTTTTACATGCTGTGCAGCAAAATCAGTTCAATCAGAAACAAACAAAACAAATTTTAGTTCTTCCATTAAACAGCCATCCAAAGTTCAGCCAAGTTTCTTAGTCTAACAATCTTGTTTGTTTTTCTGGGACAAAAAAAGAAAATAAATGTTTTTTTGTTGATTGTGTTGCCCTCTGTCCAAACACGCATTCCTCTCAGCCGGCGTGTCTCAGTATCTCGTTTCTGTTTCTTGTCTCTGCAGGTGGAGGAGCTTTATGAGACATATTGTATCCAGTGGAGGTTGTGTCAGGGAGCGGTCAATATGAAGAGAGCCTTCTCACTGTCCCCATCCACCAGAGCCTCCAGAGAGAGTCTGCTGGAGCTCAATCGCAACCACAGACACAGCCTGCAGGTACTGCAAGGATGTGTGTGTGTGTGTGTGTGTGTGTGTGTGTGTGTGTGCGTGTGCGTGTGTTTGTACTTCTTACATAGTGAGGACCAGAACAAAATTTTAACTAACAGAGTGAGGACATCTTAGGAAAGGGTTGATACTTTTGGCCTGTCCTCACAACTTCAAAGGACTGTTTAGAGGTCAAGGCTTAGGATAGAATAGGGTTAGGATTAGGGTTGTGTGTGTATTACTCATGTTGCCTTCCTTTTGAGGACAAAACACAAATCCCCAAAATGTAAATCATTATATTATAGGGTAAAAGACGTGTTACGTGTGTGATTGTACTTCTTCAGTTGAAGGTTTTAAATGGTCATCGGTAGATGTAATAGTCAGAACCCACATTCAGCAGGGCTTTCATTCTGGTTGCTATTTTCAATTTAATAAGAACCTACCATGAAATTGGGCCAAATAAAGTTGGGCATAAGTTTTCTTTCTTTCTTTCTTTCTTTAGTTGTTGCTTCGTCTTGCTTTCTGTCTTTATAAAACCACATTCCTGTCTCTTGTTTCAACAAGGAAGCAAACACTTGATTTATGAGGGTGAAGATAGAAATAGGGAGAAAAAGTTCAGGCCTGAAACAAAACATACCCTATAAGTGTACACGGTGTAAATTACGCTTCACAGTGCTTTCAGCAAAAAATCTCATGGCTGGCACCTGGCCTAAAAGACATTAAGGTGGTGTCCAACTCAACTTTAAATTTAAGCCCAATCACGCATCACCTCACTGTTTGTAACAAAAGCTACAACACAACTGAATAGACATACATGACTGCATCACAGAGTTGTGAATTTGTTTTATATTTCGACCAGATGTCAAATTAACTATTTTAGGTCCAAATTCTAATGCTGGAAATAAAGCCCATAAATATTACTTTCTGTTTACAACAAGTTCACAGCATGTTATATTCCATTTGCAATGTGTTTCTGCAGCAGTTAGTGTTACACATGAATCACTGCTGTGCCATGATTTGACCAGGTGTGCAGCAGACTGAGGTGACACAGGGCTGAAACACAACTAAATAAAGTCACACGTGAGATCATTGACTGTATGATGAATGACCAAAAGTCAGTGTCCTGTCTCTTTTCCTGCCCCAAGCAAGTCAAGCATCCAACCATACACACACGTTAAGGTTTTCTAATGTTTCAATCCAGTTGTTAAAGTCCAGTGTTTTAGCATTTTGAAATCATTTTGCTCTAAGTCAATAGAAAGTCATTATGTATTAAAAAAAAGCCAGTAAAGTAGCATCTGTGTAACAGACGGTGTGCAGGAGTAATTAACACGTGATCATTTTTATTTATGTCAGAGGTACAAAATCATGTCTTTTCCTGAGTCTTAACCAGGGCTGAGGATTATTTCACAATCATTAAAGCTCATTCAAACCATACACGTAGTTACTGTGATTGAGTGTATCTTTATTAGTGTAAAGCAGAAAGCTGTTTAGGAAGAGTAAAAATGTTATGTAAGGTTGGTATGCAACAGTAGCTCACTGTCAAACTATTTCATTATAATACACTGAAGAAAATTACAAGCCCAACACTTTTGTTTTTGCCCCCATTCATCATGAGCTGAACTCAAAGATCTAAGACTTTCTCTATGTACACAAAAGGACTATTTCTCTCAAATATTGTTCACAAATCTGTCAATCTGTGTCAGTGAGCACTTCTACTTTGCGAGATAAACCATCCTCACAGGTGTGGCATATCAAGATGATGATCAGACAGCATGATGGGTATTGCACAGGTGTGCCTTAAGCCTAGTTAACACTACACAATTTTTTTTAGCCCGATTTGCTGCTCGGCGATTGTCAGGCTGTGATCAGGAGTAAATCAGCTGTCGATCGGCGGTCGCCAGTCATTATGTGTGAACTACACAATGACTCATCAAAACAGCTCCCCGACACACTTCTGACACATCGCAGACATCTGCTAGATATCTAGCATGCCAAATATCTAGAAGAGTCTGCCAACTGGAGATCCACATCCAGTCAATGAGAGCAGGCAGCTGCTTTTTCACCACAAAACACGTTTCATTCCCCTCCAGCTCCCTCTGTAGCTCAAACAATCCCTGCTACTTGCGTGCACTAATCGATCCTTTCACCCATATTGTTTGTCTTTTATAATTGGTATCTTTATAATAACAAAAAACAGCTGTTTTGTGTGTGGATTTGCTCACTTCCCGTTTCTCATTTCATGGGTTTTCATGACTAAACGTGGTTTGGAGACCAGCGTCGGAGTCCTTGTCAGCTCAGGTAGTTTGTGACCCTCTAGTGTGAACAGCACGGCCATCGGCCAACACTGAAAGTCGTGTGGTCTGCACAAGCCTTTAGGCTGGCCACAATAAAAGGCTACTCGAAAATGTGCAGTTCCATCACACAGCACGATGCCACAGATATTGCAAGTTTTGAGGGAGCGTGCAATTGGCATGCTGACTGCAGGAATGTCCATCAGAGCTGTTGCCCATTAATTGAATCATTTCTCTACCATAAGCAGTCTCCAAAGGCGTTTCAGAGAATTTGGCAGTACATCCAACCAACCTCACAACCTCAGACCACATGTAACCACACCAGCCCAGGACCTCCACATCAAGCATCTTCACTTCCAAGATTGTCTGAGACCAGCCACACCTGAACAATACCCAAGCTGTCTGATCAGCATCTTGATATGCCACACCTGTGAGGAGGATGGATTATCTCAGCAAAGGAGAAGTGCTCACTAATACAGATTTGACAATTCCACACAGTGTGTTGATAAATTTGGTGGAAAATAATTGCTGAGAAACATTTGGCGTATTTTAATAATAAAAAACAACAATCTGTCAACATTCTGGAAAGACAATAAATTAAACAAAGCTTCTAACTTTCCCAACACTGGTGATCGCAAATAAAATATTATAGATCAGTCAGGACAACTTCATCAAAGACTGATATTGTCTGGTGGTGGTGATGGTGCAGTGGATAAGACACTTGCCTTTGGAGTAAGAGACGGGGTTCGAATCCACTGTGTCCCTGAAAGACACTTAACACTTAACAAGACACTTGCTCCAGAAGTGTGCGACCTCTAACGTGTATATAGCAATTGTAAGTCACTTTGGATAAAAGTGTCAGCTAAATGTAATGTAAGCCATGAGGCAAGGAGAGCAAACCTCTCTGCCCTTCCACGTGCCCACGTGAAAAAAGCCATAAGGTAGGGAGAGCACCTCTCTGCCCATCCATGTGCATAAATGGAAACCCCGAGGCAGAGAGCCACAGTAAAGAACCCTGTACAGAACAGAGCAGGCATGCAATTTACATGTTTAATCAGATATTAGATGGGCACTAAAGCATGGTGTTAAACGGGCCTGGGGCTGAAGACCGTACTGTTTATTATCAGGCTGCAGCCTCTGCCTCTGTCTTGCCTCATGCACACGAACACATACATGCGGGCTCAAATGCATGAACACTGGCAAGCACAGAGATAGGTCGTGGGCTCATTGAAGTGAAGGTAACTCCAAGCTACTTGAGTTAACAGCCACCTTCGCCCCTGCAGTATGTGCAACAAAACCTCAAGAGTAAAAGATAACTTTGTTGATAGTCCCATCAAACAAGCATAACATGTAGAAGGGGTTAATTGATCCGCTCTGACCACGTCTCTCATCCTCTGTTAATAGCAGCCCACCGTGCCAATGCTAGCTTGGCAAAGCTAGCAACGAGCTGTATGATGTACAATGAGCCATGTATCTTCAATCTGCACATTGTTACCTGCACTGAATCACGTAGATGCAGAGGGAAGGAGGACACAAGCTAGCTGCCTGAACATCGTCTGTGAGGCTCTATCCGCGCACAGCGGCATGACACCCAGAGCGCGACAGTGTGGCAGCGCATGTTGATATGTTTGGTTTATTCGTCCAAATGAATTCCCCATATGCTTCCGATACTGCGATATTCCCGATCGGCCAGTACTTATTGGATCGATAATTATTGTGCATCCCTGTCAGATACAGCCTGAAAGGTGGAGCGGGGGTGGTGGTGGCTTATGAGCCTTGCTTAGGAAGCAGAACATGCAGGTAGGCTACGGCAGCTTAAATAGGCGCCTTGTCTGGAATTTCCCAATGAATGCTAAAAGAGGAATCAGCTGAGCTGCTAGCTGATGTGGTGCTGAAGTGTAGGCTATGCTGGAATGAGCGGCTTTGTTGCCCACCTGAACTAAGGCAATACTTGTTTTGTGTGAGAATGCATCCTGATAAAAGCTGAATAAATCTATTTATCCACAGTAAAACAACAAAAAAATGCTTTATACTTTTGCATTTTGGTGACGCTGCAAAACTGACCACGGAAAAAAGTTGAGAACAGAATCTTGATACCCGTATCCATCATCTCTGTACAGCAGAGGGCCAACACCCGCCGCTAATGGTCACGATTCTGCCAAAGGAAATAATCTGGTGTGTGAGTGATGGTCCCACAGTGATTCTTCTGTTTGCAGCCGCAGGCTAAGGGTCATTAACAGACAACTTAAGACTTATTCATACCCTCTCTGTCGGTCTGTCTATCTGTCATATGGTGGTGAAGAACATTTATTCTCTTTCTCAGACCCATCTAACAGTTTCCAACACATACTCAGTTATATCTATTTATTGTCTTCTTTTGCTCTAACATCATCACTCACTCTTGTTTTTGTGCTTTTTTCACAATCTACCCCTCAATGTTTTGAAATCTCTCTTTTACTCATTTCCTTACTGCTCAAATAGGTTTTTGATTCTATTGTGTGGTCTTTCTTTCTCTCTCACACACAGACACACACAGGCTAAGATACATGCATACAGAACACACTTTGTCACATGTTCATTCAGCTTAAAGTCCAAACAGGATGACCTTAGAGCCTTTCAGCAAGAGGTCAGCACCTCTGCCTGTAACAGTGGCATCTGTGTCTGTCTCTATGACCACACACACCCTGACATGCATTTAAACATACAGGGTCTCTTCCCAGTGTGCAATGTTAGGTATTTTTTCAGTTCATCCAAGGTGCTCCTCGAGGAACCTGCTGTGTTTTTAAGTGGGTCACTGTAGTTATAAATCTGAGTGAAGATGTACTGAGTCTATATAACCGAGGAAAATTTAGACTCTTCCAAGAATGGTGAGATCTCTTGTTAGTCCGTAAGAGGGACAGTTTCTAGGAAAATCAATGGTCATTTTAAAATATTACCCTTGTTGCACATTATCTATACAAAATCATTCTTTACATGCAGTCACGTTACAGGTTACTGTTTTTTTGGAGTAAGATTAGTAAGAGTCAGAGATTAGAGGAGCCTGGTTAATGCAGCTAAATTTCACATTTAGCTATAGTTTTCTGAAGTTGTTATATTGTTGAAAAAATTTAGGAGCATGCAGAGCAATGATAAAAAAAATGTTAGTGAAAGAAACATCATACAGGACACCATTTTAACTACAGAAATGCAACACACAGCACATAGTACAAGACATGCAAAGCAATAAGATTGGGGGATATTAATGTTAATAGAAATATATATGCACCAAATAAGACAGCACTGGGCACCATTATTAGATACTAATTGAACTATGCAAAGCAAAGTTGTACATTACACATATCAATGTACATACATGTGAAGTTCTCAATACATTAGTGTAAAATAGGGTCACTGTGGTAGCAAAATGAATTCAGACAGGAAGGCTTCCCAGAGTTTTGGAGGACCTCCTTTTGTTTTGAGTCTAGACTGAGGTATTGCTGGCAGAGTTTTGTTGCAGGATCTGAGGTGGAATAGCGCCTGGAAGTGTGAATAAGTCTGTTCCCACTAGTGCAGCAGTGAAGGCTGCTTTAATGGAGGGAAAGCATTACCAGCAGTTCTTAGTAGCTTGTGGCTCATTGTGTGAACTGGTTTAAATTAGAAACGCTCCACATCCAAAACTTTTTATTGTTGTTGTTGTTGTTTATTCAACCACCACAGCAACATTTTTCCCCAACAAGCAGCAGCAGCAGCCAGCGAGGTGGCAGAGTAAGGAGAAAGAGTACTATCATTACTCTAATTTGTTGCCAAATATCTGCTGTACGAAAATGATCTGCTGTGCGCAAAAGAGCTCCAGTGTCAATGCAGATTACCCTGAACTTTGCACAAAAAATATGTGAAAAGTATCACAGCAAAAGTGTCCATTAAAAAAAAGAGTAAAAGGCGCCTGCTAAGGATTAATCTACTTTTTTTTTTTTTTTTTAAAGTTCCACTCTCACACAGTTTCTCCTCTCTGCAGGACATGTCAGTTATGGAAGGAGAGTTAGAAATCCTCCTCGGAGAGCTGCACATCAAAATGAAAGGTATGCACACACAAAGTCCCAGAGCAGTTGACAGGTTATCAGTGACACATTTATTTCCAAGCATTTAACATGTGTTTTCACTTGCAGGTCTGATCGGCTTTGCTCGACTCTGCCCCGGAGACCAATACGAGGTGAGTTTCTCCATTCAAAGATGTATGTTAGCCTGGCCTCACAATGTCTAGCACTTGACGTAAAGGCCACATCAGTGGTGGAAGAAGTATTCAGATCCTTTACCTAAGGAAAATTAGCAATATGCTCCATTAAGTAGGAAAATATAAACAGCAAAATGCATCAAAGCATCAAAAGAAAAGTAGCCATTATACAGCAAAATGGGCTCCATCAGTGTTTTTAAATATTATTTGATTATTATCATTGATGTAACCAGAACCCAGCAACTACTGTCACTAGTAATCTACACATTTAGTAGTCTAATGCAACAAATATTGTAAAATGCTCATAGATCATGTATGCAAAATCATGATCTGCAAAGCAACCAGTAACTGCTGCTGCCGAGTAAATGTATTTGTGTAAAAAGTATGAAGTAGTTTAAGAACAGTACTTGAGTAAATGCACTTAGTTGCCTTCTACCACTGGGTTTTTAAAAAAGAGTTGTCTCTTATATGCAGTCCATGGTTTTAAATGGGCAAGTTGTAGTTCTTTCATGTCAGCTAGTATTCACCATGTTTCATGCTGTCTGGAGACAAAGACAAAGAAACAGCTGATCAGTCATGTGACTTAAATGTCCCCTACGTCAGAACTTATTTGGCGAAATGTGTTTCATCTCCCATTCAGCAACATTTACACTTATTTGAAAAAAGGTGAAAAACACCTCAACCACGCGTAAAAACGTTTTCCCATCAACCTTTATCACACCTGAACTGAATTTGTTGTGTACTAAAGTACATACTAAAGGATAAGTCCCACCAAGTCACGGACACACCAAAACAGTGTTTTCCCACTTTCGCTGGAAGTAGGTTTGGGATTTTGATGTTTAATATTGTTTGTTTTTGTCATTGAAAAATAAGAACAATGTTTTCTCCTGCTGAGAAATGCCAAGCACACAACACATTTATGTCCTTGGTTGGAGGCAGTGGTTCAACTTTTCACCTTACTGCAGTGATGTACAGGTTTATTCCAGGACCCAATGGCATCACTGCTGATGTGATTTAGAGTGAGGTCAAAGGTGAAACAGGCTTGAAACAACCAGAGTGGGCAGCAAAGCCCTGCTTTTCACCTAGTGTTCAGCTACCTTGTCTCTGTGATGTCACATGACCAGGTGGTGGTGCGGCTGGGCCGCCAACGATGGAGGATCAGAGGGAGGATTGAATCAGACGACACACAGTCCTGGGACGAAGAGGAGATGGTCTTCCTCCCGCACATACACCGCAACTTCGAGATCAAGGTTACAATCACACACGCAGAAATACACACATCTACACATGCACAAACACAAGTGTGCACCGGTAAAGATTTATACACGTGTTTTTGTTTTTACTGGGGAGCAGTTTTAGTGAAAGCCTGAATACCCATAACACCTTCCTTCTGTTACTCGCATATTCACACACTTTTGAGATATTTGTATTTTACATTATTTTCATTTTATGTCACTTATATTTTCCTACTGCTACATTTATTTGACAGCTGACAACTCTTTGTAGAGTGAGATTTTCCAGGCAAAAACACTTTTAGCAAACAAATATGATGTATTTTTATTTATTATATGCAATAACGGTATATTAAAAATGAATTAACTCCACTTTTATGAGTTACAATATTAAAATGTTGTTTACTCATTGATGCACACTGTGCTAATACAATAATATCATACATACAATAATAGGTTTCTCTGGCAGGTGCCATAGTGCATTATGAGTAGCCTACTATTTGATAATCTAAATCCTATTTTGCTAATAATACTTCTGTAGTTTTTACTTGAGTACATTTTGAATACTGGACTTTTGCTCAAAGTGGAATATTTACAATGTGGTAGTTCCACTAACTCTCTCTAAATCTTTTCTTTCAGGTGATGGAGGCGAAGGGTTTGGGTTGGCTGTTGGTTGGCATGGTGACATGCGCCAGCGCAGACTTCTTTGTGGTGAGGCCTCAGCTGATGTTGGTGGACATCACGGAGCTGGGAACCATCAAACTGCAGCTGGAAGTCTCATGGAAGTACGGACACACACAAATAAGAATGACCTAGAAATACAATGAAAGTCCCCTGTTTGCATGATATGAAAATAAAAGATGATGTGGCGGTAAAGAAAGCCATGACCCTAAGCGCAGAGGCATTTCCTCCACCAAGGACAGGATTTGATGGGAAGGTGATGACTGGTGAAGTGGGAAGGAGTGAAATCAGTGATCCCGAAAAAAGGAAAGTATAACTGCATGATATGACAAGGGAATAGGTGTGGACAGCTGTGTAAGAAAGTTAAATTTGTTGCGCAAAATATGTCTCCTCTGAACTTTCTCAACCTAAGAAGTGTGGCCCCTCGTCCTTTCCTGTGTAGATATCAAAAGATGATTCATATGTCAAGGGCAGCTGGTGCACAAACCAATCAGGTTATTTCCTCTCTCATACAAATAAAAGAGAAATGAAGAGCTGGCAGGGTGAATGAGTATTGTTGGGAGCAAGATGGAGGCAGAGAATGAGAAAAAACATTTGCTTGTTTTTCGTCTCTTTTTCTGTAAACAGTTTTTTTTCTCAAACAGCTTCCTTACTGTGTTTTCACGTTCACAGCAGTAAAACAAGGACATACAACAAACAGCACCATGTAAACAACAATAACAACATCACTGACATCCACCCATACTGCAGAATCTGTGATGTTCTTTCTCTGCCTCTGCCTCCTCTGTACCTCTAACCTGAGCCAGCTGTCACTGAGCAGCTCGTTGAATACAGAGTGTGCATCACACACACACAAACGCCTTTGCACCACGACAGATCACATTTCAGGTTTAGAGAAGCCAGGTGGAGGATGTTTTTGTCCCTGGATAGTTGGAAAATCACAAAAACACGGACAAGGCTGCCGAACTCACACATTCACAAACCAAAATGCTGCTGTGGTCATACACACACACACCTAATATAATGCTGTTGAACCCTTAAACAAGTCCTATATCAGTGTTTCTACATATAAACTCCTAAAACAGCATGGGAAAAAAGTGTTTCAAAAGTATAGCTGTGGGCAGAAACAGAAGATCACAATGTGTTGGTTCAAATCTCAGACTGAGAGACGCTGACTTTAGAAAATAAAAAGTGGACACAAAGAAAAGACTGCACTGAAAAGCCCCCAGGTGTGAATGTCTGCAACTGATGAATATAAAGCAGGATATTGTTGATACAGAGCATGCTCGCTCTAACAACCTCCCACATAAGTGTTCAAAGTCAAGGTTCCCAAAGGATTGAAATGTCTATTTAAGAAAAATTGTCAATTGACCCACTGATTATTACCCTGGGTAACTAAAACGAATAAGTAAATCAATTCTATGAGGTCAGGAGCCATTGAAGTTTCACTGACGTGATCCGTGAAAGCACAAAATCTTTGAATTTACAGGGACTGTGTGACTAAAAGGTTGCAGGTTTTTCCACATATACTGTATGCACACACTATACTATCATGATTTGCACAGTGTGAGGAGATGTGATGGAAAAGGCAGTGAAATTTCTCATGTGTGGGAAAGAATCAAAAAACTAACGTATTGTCAGATAGATGAAATGTATGGGAAAATGTGTTTGGCAGCTGTAACAGTCAGTATATTTGTGTGTAATGTACATTTATATTCTGTGAGTGTTTGTGGTATCTAAGTGTTGGCGTGTGTTTGCACTTGCAGTCCGTTCGACAGCACTGAGAAGATGAAGCCGCTGTCTGTCAGCAGGCAGTCAGTGTCCAGTAGAAAGAGCTCTGTTTACAGCTGGACAGCACCAAGCACCCCGTCCTTCACAGAGAAATACTTTATAGTGAGTATACAGACAGGCTCACAGACGCATGTCTGTACCTAACATTAGCCAGTGGCCTTTTATTGTGGCCAGCCTAAGGCACACCTGTGCAATATCCACGCTGTCTGATCAGCATCTTGATATGCCACACCTGTGAGGAGGATGGATTATCTCAGCAAAGGAGAAGCACTCACCAACACAGATTTGAAATATTTGTGAACAATATTTGAGAGAAATAGGCCTTTTGTTTACATAGAGAAAGTCTTAGATCTTTGAGTTCAGCTCATGATGAATGGGGGCAAAAACAAAAGTGTACAAACAGAATGAGTTTCATGGAGATCTGTTGTACTGGACTAAATTAGACTGTACAGGTGTACCTAATAAAGTGGTTACTGAGTGTATATATGAAAGTCAACTTCTATTTCTTTTTGTATGTCTAGTTTGACTCATTTGAAGTTAAAACTCTGCCATATTTTATCAAATGTTACTCATTGCGGATGTGTGATGTTTACTTGGATATCTGGATTTCCTCCCTCGTCTGCAGTCGATGGTGCGAGAGCTGCAGGATCGAGAAGGTTCCCTCCCGTCTCTGGTGTCTAAAGGTCGACACAACAGAGGAGGTGTGTCTCTGCTGAGCTACCTGTCCAACCAATCACACACCACATCAAACCTGAGCCCACAAAGCCCCTACACCTTGAGGTATGTAGTGTAGAAACATTAAAGGATGACGCTTATTTGTCTTGGTGTTTTTTGTATAGCAACATACTGTACAGTGGCCACAGCGACGATACTTATTGATAATTCATTGTTGTTTTTATGAGATTTGTCAGTGATAAGAAGACGAAGATTAAATAATGCAAGCCTCATTCTGCGATTTATTTCCTTACATCAAAGGTTATGGCCTTAAGGTGGACCTGAGTTCTGAGCACTTCAACCAAAGAGTAAATTTGCTTTCTTAGAGTGTTTGACTAGAAGGATTTTTTGAGACCTGAAGATGTGAAAGTAAGAAAAATGACAGAAAAGCTGTAAAAAAAAAACCCAAACAAATTAACATAGTTTGTGTGAAAGAACCTCCACGTTAGAGGAACATTTTTTAGCGGATTGTTTGTGGTCATTTAGATGATCACTATCAGTTTAATACAGTGGTTCTCAAATTTCCTCTGTCAAGGCTTCATTCAGAAACCAAAGAAGGTTCATGCCCCCATCAATCAGTAACAATACAGGCGATTGAAATTAACAAGATTCAGGTTAGCAAAATAGCTTAGCATCAGAGCACTTTTGTTTGTTTAAGTCACCACATAAATCAGTTTGAGAACCACTGCTTATGTGGTTCCAATAAAGCAAGAATGGGTTTGGGATTTAAACATCTGTCAGTGCAACTTTTTAAATAGAAAGCGCAGATTTATGTGTATTTCATGTTTTAATTCCTCCAGTCTCAGGCGGACTCACAGCTACCCCTCCAGCCACAGTCAAGGCACCAGTCTGGGAGGAAGCCAGACTCAGCTGTCCCTCGGGGAGGAAGGATCCCTGGAGGTCTCCACGGAGGAGAGGGAGGCGGGGAAGAGGACGGATGAGAAGGATGGGGAGGAGGAGTGGGGAAGTGCGTTAGATCCTCCCTCTACACGAGCGGACAGTAAAACCGGCTCCCTGCTGGCTCTACAGATGTGAGGATGAACTACTTTTTAAGTTCTGCCTAGAAACAAAGCGTTGTTGTCCTGCCAAAACCATGTGTCTCCAAAATGTCAACTTTTCATGAGCTAACAACTTGATGTTAAGAGAAACAGTCCTGTTTTTACCGTTGTGAGTACAACTTTTAGACAATCCAATTAGCTTTTTGATGGTTTAACTGAAGTAGGAGAATTTTCTAAACCAATAAAGGAACACTTTAGTTTAAATTCATGATTCCAAATCACCTAAATCCCAAAAGGCAATAAACGGGGTAGACAAAAAACTTGTAAACACTTTATTGCACTTTTAAATTTGAGGTAACCAGTGAAAAACACAACTTCAAACAGTTTGTCCAACTTGTCCTTTTCGGTTGGTTCAAAGTTGTGACTGCTGCTCCTCTATGCTTCTCACGTTGTACTGTTTTTCCACAGTATCTCCGTCACAGCAGCTATAAATTACATTTTTATATAATGCTTTACAGAGCTTAATAATAAGTTTCTGCTCGTTGTTTATCTATCTGGCCCACGATTTTACTGTTTTGGTGTTGAGTGTTTAGGAGTCTTATTTATCAGGTGTTTATAGTGTTTTGTCTACCTGATTTTTTCTCCATGATAAATCCTATAGTGATAACACTACATGATATTTTTGAAACACAGGTCCAGCACTCCTGACATCCTCAGAAAGAACACAGCTGGAGAACCAGACCCAGAGCCACACAGTGCAGCTCTGGGACAGGACAATGTCACTGTTCCGGTAAATAAAACCTGAAGGCTCCACTAGAATCATTTATCTCAAGTCAAATTCAACACTGTATTAAAATCCTGGTGCAAATAAAAATAGCTACTAAGACGATCCTTCAACCACAAGTTCGGGGGCTGAAGCTGTGAATTGTGTCCAATTAAAGTGTCAACAAAACAGCTCCGCCCATTTGTTTTCTGCGTAAGTCCACTCTCAGGTGGTGTCGTGATGCACTTCAACTTCAGCAGGAATTTCATCACATTTGCTTTGGCACATCTCAGCTACTGCACCCTGACTCATGGACCTTGCTTTTAGGTTTTAGTGGTGTATTTACATGTCAGTTTACAAATGTTTTGGTGGCCTAGGTTGTGACAACTTTCACAAATCTGGCTTTTTAATGGCTGACAACAGCAGGCTACTAATATTTTGTGGTCCTGATATCTGATAATAATGTATCTTCAATTTTTAGGGGAATTTGTATCTGGCACAATTTAAAATGTATCTACTAGAGGGACTATTTTCCTGTGGACCTTCTCATCTCTTCAGCTCTTCTTGTGTTCTCTCTCTTCAGTTCTTGTCTCCTTTTTCTTTTCATCGTACTTTTCTTCCCTTCCTGCTTGTTCTTGTTTTAAACTCAGTCTTCTCCATGTTTGTTCCAGGACTCCCCAGAATGCCAGTCATGTTCTGCCCCTGCCTTGCCCACACCCACTACTCAGCCCCCAGCTGTAACGCCTTCCTCACCCACGACTGCTGCTCCGACTCCGGAGAGGCCTGTTGTTAGCAGTGTCCAGCGCAGAACCCAGGCTCTCAGGCTGGGAGTCCTGATCGCAGAGCTGGAGAAGATGTTACAGAACCAGAGCTGCTCTGAGAAGGAGCTGAGAGCCCTGGAACACCAGACACTGCACCTGGCAACCATCCTGAAGGTACCTGTGTGTATTTATACATATATAGTACACACACATACACACCTGTAAGTACACAAACTGAGTGTGATCTGCCCTTTATAGTCATGTGTGTTCTCCCACAGAACGACCTCTCCATGTTGAAAAGCTCGTCATCAGAGGAGACTCTGGCTGTGGAGGAAGTCTTGGGCAGCTTTGACTTCTTGTCACATGACTTCAACGCAGATGATGACACTTCCTGTGTGGGCAGCCTCAGACTAAAAGACAGTGGGTGGGTTCATAGACAGACAGAAGACGATAATAGATAAAACACTCAAAGCTGACGTAATGTGAAACAACTCATATTTCCTTTTTGTTCATATTTGTCAGCATCAGCTCAATCCAGCAGAGCACTCTGAGGAGTCTCGGCCTCCTCTCCCAGAACAGCCAATCAGCTTCTGAGGAAGAGTTGGTCACGGTCCCTCTGACTTCTGGGAATTGGGGTCTTGACCAGGCTCTTGAGACTCACCTGGATATAAGTTGCATCCTGCTAAAGGTACAGTTGCTGTGGCATGTCACAAGCTATGTTTACATCAATCAAGTTTTTGGATAAGTAAGGATGAGGAGGATGAGATCATCCTCATCGTATAACACAAAGTAACATTTACACAAAGCAAGACAACAAAACACAAACTGTGTGTACTTACTGTACATGTCATGTTTCTGAAGCATGTCCTCAAATACCCCAAATGCCAAGTTGTGCATAAAGAGCTGCTACCTTAGAAGGTGAGATGAGAAGCTTGTCTACACTGTAAAAAAGGGAAATGCTAAGAAAAAAAAAGAAAGAAAGAGAAAAAGACAAATTGCACTGACAGGTAGCCACAGTTGCCTGGTGTTCTCAACTATTACAGTTTATTTATAAAACCCGGAGTGGAGGAGAAGGGAGAGTTTCCGTAATGCCCAAGAATAACTAAAAAGCTGTCGTTTCTGTAAATGGTCCAAAGTGACATTTGTTTACATTCAAGTGACGTGGCCCTCCAGCTGCAATAGGAAGTATGACTCATGTAGGCTACATCAGGAGCAAAGTCTGAGGTTCAGGTGGATGGATGCGTCAGCAAAACATTAGACTAACTAACACTGGAGGCCGCTGTTTGTTTCCAGTCTCCTACTGAAAGTGACACTGGCATCAGATCAGAAAATGTTTTACTAAATGGCATGTAGAAACAACATAGTGTTGTGTTTAATTTGGAGGACTTGTTGCTACTGGCTCATATCTGTACCAACTGTTATGATCCAGATATGAGTTGCTGGTTGTTGTGGTTTGTCTCTTCTTTTTTTTTTTTTGAATTAACATATTAAGTGAGAAGCTGCGGATTACAAAAGAAGAGACTTTCCAGACAGTCGGGAAAAAGTGTGACACCCTGTCTCAGGTCAAAAACGTTGATATTGGACGATTCTGTAAAACTGTGGATTACATTTGATGAAAACTTTAGTTAACATTAGGGAAAGATGGTAGTAACAGTTACATTCCTAGCTTTGTGAAAGGATATAAAAAGTCCAGAATGAAAGTCAAGCTTGCAACAAGCCAATACCCCACCCTGACCTCCAAACCCTATACGTCATAATCTCTACTGGACTAGGTATGGTTTAATCATAGCATGCAGGAACCACTAGATGGCAGCACAAACAGGATTTTCTGCCTTTGTGTAGTTAGGTGTTTACATTAGGAATGTGTTTCTGCCTGTTGTCTTGCAAAGCTGGCCCCCATCTGGGTCCACCCTCAAGCTTGCTTGTCAAAATCTAACAAATGCACATGTTTGCTCAGATGATGAGAACAACAGACTTCAGCCCATCCAGGAAGGACCTGCTGGAGGAAATGGCTCGCCAAGCCGAAGTCCTGGACAGAGTCAGCTGTCTGCTGCTAGAGAAGAACGACACCATCTCTGCTAGTGACAGTTAGTGGAAGATCTGTTTATTTAGAGACCAAGCAAATTGGTGATAATGAAAGAACTATTACTTTTTGTTAAGGAAATGTGTGTGCATTGGTAAACAAAGGTAAACATAAGATTTTCACTCTCCTCCTCTTCCTCCTCTCTTCACCTTCAGTCCTCCCGAAGGCCCAGAGAACGAGGGATGTGCTGTTGTTCTGGGAGGAGTGTGTGAACGACAGCAGCTCTCCTTTCTGTTGCAGCTCTGACAGCTTCTCCAGGACGTTAAGGAAACGTTACACACACAAGGTGAAGGCTAAGCAGCCCGGCCAGTCAGAAAAAGGTACTGTACTACATGAGCAAGTAACTCCACCTTTCTTACCCATATAGTTGAATTATTTATGCTTATTTATTTGTTGATCTCTTTTTCGTTTTTCTAGTGCATGAAAATTAATTATAAGCATACATTTATTGTTTTATTTTGGAGGTCGGCTTGCTATAAGTTTTTATTATAGCAAATTAATTATTATAAGTCTTTATTTTTGTATTGTTCAAATCACAATTTGTCAAAACTAGAGGTGAAAGAATAAAAACACAGCAGGCTGATAAACTTCACTATATTTCTCCCTCTAATAAAGATAATTTTACTAATTTTCCAAGTGAAGAGTTTCCCCATCTGCAGAGAGAGGAAAAATTCACCATCAAATAATAAAAAATGCCAGGAGAACTTCAAAGTATAAAAGTCAGCATTTCAGGCGCTAATAGATGTTGGATCCTGCACTAGCCAAGCAGTATTTTCACTGGCTGACTGAGGTGGAAACCCCTGTCTCTTTTCTCTGCAGTGTTTTCTCAGCTCCTGCAGCATGTCCAGACAGCCTGTCGGATGGTGCCCGGCCTTCGGCCAATCTGCAGCCCAGAGAGAGTCACCATCTTCCAGCTGTCAGTGTATCTGAAACGCTGGAGCACCCAGCAGCTGGGGGAGCACATCTCACGCCTCTCCAGAGAAGGTACTGTGAAGATGTCTTGTTAAAACTAAAAAGAATTTCTGGGTTATGTGAAGAAATTGTTCCTGAAAATTTCATATTTTACTTTGTACTTTTATATTTTTGTATCTTATATTTAATATCAAAGTGTTCATCAAAATTACAAAAAACAAGATATTTGTCTCTGAGCTTTTTATACAGCTCAGCACTGAAACATTTGGAAAAAAACATTCTGTCACAGTGTGAACAGTTTTCATAGAGATTATTTCTTTGGTAGTAATAAGTAGTTTCTACATTTTTCCATTTATTCCAATGCTTTGAAAGTCACAAGCAAAATTCATCCATTCATCTTTTGTTATGGAAGTGAGGAAGCAAGAAATTAGACCTTAATGCAGACAGGAACAGTTTTGGAATTTAATGACAAAATGGAGGTACATAAGTTTACTGAATTGTAAGGATAAGCAATGTCACAAAGCAACAAAGACAATCTGGCAACTGAGTGGGGAAAAAGGGCGGGTGTGTATCTAGATATGCAGGACTGAGGAGAAAAATGGGAACAGGTGTGTAGGTAGAAGGCAAAGTCAGGTCAGCAGGATTGGCAAGAAAGTCTGAAGTTATCTCTGCTTGGCTAGAGGATGGCTCGTCTGGGGCGTTACAGGAGAGTAACTCAGCTAGTCATTGTGACATATTCATTGTATTGCGTCAAAAAATAAGTTTTCAGGACCTTTTAATGGCTACAACCCCCCGTGGAACACTAAACATAGATTTATTTAAATGTAAAGCCATTATGTTTTTGTTTCCTTTTATTTATTTATTTTTTTTACTGACTTTACAGCTATAGCATCACACATGACAGGTGTCGCCACAGTTTGTGTTGTGCGACATGCTTGTGTGTCCTGCTGGCATCTGCTGTGTATTCGAGAAATGGTATGCTCTTATAGTTCTACTAGAGCGCTTTAGGATCTGAGAACATTCCAGAAATTCCAGCATGCTGAAGGAATCTGGACCATCTGACAACTTTACTGCCAAACAGTCACATCAAACCAACTGGAAGTGTGTGTGTGTGTGTGTGTGTGTGTGTGTGGCTGTAAGAGCCACAGCTCTACTTAAAGGATCAATACAGTTTTAACAACCACATGATTTATAATCCATCAGACATGAACACACAAGAACACGTCTTTCCTTCCTCCTTCTCTTCCTCTCCATGTGGCTACAGTATGTTTATGTCTGCTGTTTATTGAACTGACAAACATTACGTCTGTTTGGCTGGCATGTTGCATATAAAACGTATAAAACAACAACACTGTTTGTTTGTCCCAGATTAAATTAAAGCATAATAAAGTCTGAATTTAATCTCAACATTTTTCCCTTACTCACTTTGAACACAAGGCAGGAGGAGTTTGCAGCACAAGTTTGACAAAGAGCGCCAGAAAGATGAGATCAAACTGAATTTACTTTTCTGAGATGTAAAGATGCAAAAAAATGCCATTATGATTTACAGTAAGTCTTCATACATTAAAACATCTCAAAGCTGCACATACAGAATTCTAGTATGAATAGAAATTTGTATTTACATGAAAGAGGACAGTGTAAACATCTTATCTTCAATATTGATTTGCCTCAACAAGTTTTTTTCAACTTGTCTCAAGATAAATAAAAACTAAAACAGGCCTGTTCTGGTGATCTAAAATTGAAGTTCCTAAATTTACTTAAGAAAGTTCACAAAAGTAAACATAGATACCATGCAAATCCTAAACACTGACCTGTTTCTAATGTCATGAATGGATGAACTTTGAACCTCAGCTTTTAAGCCGACATTGAAGATTAGTCCTTTAAGAGGAATATTTCACTACTGGAAAAATGGTCTTTTCATAAAAACTGGTCAGTATATACAATAGAAACAAAGAGAAAACAGAGAAAAGTTGCTGCTGTATTATTACTTTTGCTCAAAAGGCCGAAAATCTATAACAACCAGAATGTACTGCACCCATTGCCCAGTTTCAAGCTCTCTGCTGTCCATATGTGGCCCAAAGCTTAAGTATAACTTACAGCTACTCCACTTCTCTTTCCATTGGTGCACACGCAGCTGCACCACCAGTTGTCCCTGGAACGGGGCAGCTTTGCACCGCTATCCAGTGGCCAGTCCAAACTTTTTTTTTTTTGTTTTAAATAGGAAGGCCGAAGTGGGGCAGTAATTTATGCAGGAAGGGTGGCATAAAGCACGTACATTCGTCCAGCCACAGGAAACAATCACCGACGGTCCACAGCGCGTGTCTGTCTGTCTGTTGAAAGTTCCAGAATAGCTAATAAGTGTGATATGTGGTTTGTGTTTTATTAATTCATTGTGGTCAATGGTGTGTTTCAGAGTACATCCTGTCATCCCTGAGCAGCCCCAAAAGGAGGCGGGCTTTAAATAAGTTGAGGGGGCGGTGCATCTCGGAGCTTCTCCCTCTGGGATGCACGCTGCAGACTCTGGCCGCCCTGCAGATAGACTCCAACCACAAAGTCTGTAAAGCTGCTGCCAACTGTCTCTGCAGAGCTGCAGGCTGCAAGGCCTTCAGGAGCAAGGTACATCAAACTGTCGCAGTCGGTGTGTGTTAGCATCACTATGAGTCTGCAGCCATGCTGTTGGCTTTGAGCTGGGCTTTAAGTCAAATGCTAACGTTTCATGCTCACAATGAAAAAGAGCATGATTGCAGATGTTCAGCAGGTAAAATGTTTACCATCTTAGTTTAGTATGTTAGAATGTTAACATTTGCTAATTAGCACTAAACACAAAGTACAGCTGAGGATGAGAATGTCAGAAATTATGTTTAATTACAAATGAGGATTCTGAACTGATGGATAAACAGAAGTGATAACCAAACAATTCACCCTGGGAAGAAATGGACGCAGACGTAGCTTCCTAAAGTTGTTTAGTTGCTCCGTTTCCCAACATGCTTTTTGCTGTTTTTAACTATTCAATCAAGGAGGTTTTACTGACAGCTCACCCAGTTAAACACAATACCAGTACAACAACAGTCTGATCTGTTGGCCACTGAGCAGCTCCTCCGGCCAAACTAAGATGGTGAACAAGGTAAACATACCTGCAACACATCAGCATGTTAACATTGTCATTGTCTCACAGCCCCACATAGTCAAAAGCATGGTTATAGACTCTTAGTCTTATTATTTCTAAAATATAGTTCATTGGGTGCACTTGCAAATAACAGCTTCACCTTTCTTGGGTTTACCTCTAAATGCAATGATGCAGCTGCTACGACAGCACAAACACAACGTCTCTCTTACTCCTCTGTGTTAACCTTCTTAAGGCGGTTGTTTACTACACTGAGAGGTTGAAGAGCACTGATGTTCAAATCCAACAAGGCTCCTGTCTGGCTCTTAAATGCCTCAGGGTGAGCAAACGCAGCAACACTCACAGAAATACAGCTTTCACTACTGTCTGGCACGATATTAACTGTGTGTGTTTGCCAGGCAACAGAAAGTGTGGACCACATTGCAGATTTGTGGAGATCACCGGATGAAGATCTCCGCAGCGCTGCCAGAGAGACTGTCCTCTCCTTTGGTACAAACATTATTTATTCTTCATTCAATTGTATTTTGTTATATTTTATTTGATTTATGTTTTCTATATGTCCCGTCTGCAGGTAAAAAGGGCTACCTGGCCTTCCAGAGGATGGATCAGTTGTACGCAGAGATGCAGGAGGAAGCCTATCAGAACCAAGAGACAGAGATTACCATCCTATAGGAAACAAGCCTGGGCATAAAAACAAGCCGAGGGTCTCCCCCCCGATAAGAACAGTCTCTATGATCCTGACAGTCAGGGTGAGAGACTGAATTTAAACTCTGGTTTAGTTTGAAGAAATCTGTGGTGCCTTCATAACAAATACCAATGGGACGAGTGCAGAGGAAGATCTAAAGCTGGTGACTCTGGCTTTCTCTGGATGGATCACTCGCTCACTCACTGATGTTTTTTTGCTGCAAACCTCTGATTTTCTTCACCCTTTGACCAGAGAAGTGACTTGACTGGGATCTTGAATTTATTTTGGTCAAATGTGCAGAGTTTTGTTTGAAGGAGTAGTTCCTTTTGTTATTTAACCTGCTACTACGCTTTGTGCAGTTTTAAAATAACTTCTTCCTTTCCAGTCGTCGGACTTTCAATGAGGTCGACACATCTACATGGTTGTCTTATTGGAACATGAAGGAGAAATGTATTATTTCTTCACATAATGTCACAAGTGGGTGATTAAGAGACATAATGAGTGAAGATCCAAATTTTCATATGAACATTAAACCCTGAGGGACTGAATAACTCCCTCACTAACAGTCCTGAACAGTGCCGCTCCTGCCTGTGAGAGTCCTACAGGAGGCGTCAACTCTACCTGTGGCAGGTAACTTTTTTTAAAAATCTGAGTTGCACTTACTTTCTTTACGTTCGCCAGCGTTCGAATGCTCAGTACAAGGAACATAAAATGGCTGCTGAAATGTTACCACTTACAGGAGCTGTGACATTCAGGGACACCAAAGGATTATAGTACAACTCCGGCAGGTGGCAAAATAGGATTTGAGTGCTTTTTTTTTTCTGCTCACCTAATTCTGTTCCTTTTTGTCAGCGAGTTTCCTGCTTTGCAGATGATATGGGTGCAGCCGCTGGATTTTATGGGCCGATCAAAGTCTGTTGTCATTTGAGATGCATATCTGGGTTTATTTGCATTAATTTAGCTTGAAGGAGGTGACAATCCCCAAGCAACACAGACAAGTGTTTGACTTTAATGTATGTCGTATTACTGCCTGATACAGTATAGTAACACTTTATAATAAAGGTACAAAACACTAGTGCATGCCTCATGGTTATGTTTATGAATTAGGGATGTGCTATGAATTCCTGTTGCTCACCATTAAATGATCAAGTTACCGTAAGTTTGTGATTAGTTAACACTTAATTCTTTAGACATGCCTCCAAATCCATTTACAAAGGCTGTTAGGATTGACTGATAATGAATTCAATCTTATTTTGTTTGACAATTGTGAAAAATGTCCATCTCCAGTTTCCCAGAGCTCAAGGTGAGGTCTTCGATGTCTTATTCTGACCGATCAACAGTGCAAAACCAAAACATATTCAGTTTACTGTGATATAAAACCGAGAAATGCAGGAACTCCTCACATTTAAGGAGCTGGAAGCAGCATATTTTAGGCATTTCTGATTATTAGATTACCTGGATGGATAATAATTTGCTAATTAGTTTTCAGTTGATTCACTGAAAAGGGCATTTCAGATTCATGGATCTGATTTCCTCTCTGAAGCGTTTTTATCAAACAGGAATTCATGATGCATCCTGTATTAATCGATGCATTTCTAAAGCATTTGTTTTGTACCCTCGTTAAGTGTTAACTGCTTCTTCATCCTCCTCTCCTTTGAAAACTACTTCCAGGTTTCTCACTCTGCCTGTCTGTTTGGCCTCAGCTTTCTATCACACAGGCAGGTGCTGCCCTCCGCTGGGGGGAAAACTGAACTTTTGGAAGGGCCCTGACCTGAGGATGCTTTTACTTGCCACAGGGTAGATTTAGCTGTGGTAAAACTGACCTTGGACCTCTCTGACTGGACTATTTAAGGAATGTTTGTGAGGTCAATAAAGTGGCGTGGGAAGACGATGTTAGTCGGCTATTTTATCTACAATGTCATGGAGACAAATACGTTTTTCCTTCATCCTTGATGGCTCAATACAGGTCAACTATGTGTCAGGTTTAGAGAGGTTTTTGGAGTAGAAAATGTTCTAGAAAAACGTCATGCAGAAATCTAATCATTTACTTCTCACAATATTTAGGGGTTCAAAATTCTCAGTGTAGCAATACTCGTGTTGGAAATCATGTCTTGAATCAATTCAATCACGTCATCAAAATCTCACAAGGGATGCTATAATGTAAAACAGGAAAGTAAGACCCAATTCATTTTATTCTTTTAGATAATCAGGCGCAGAGTCAGATTAGCCAAGAAACAGGAAACCTTAAAAATGTTCAGAATATAAACAAGAACCAGATCTGGGCCCAAAAACCTTTAGCCTGGTTTGGTTTAGGCCCCTACTACAGGAGCAGAGGGTTCAAATATTTGTAAAGATAATTTATAACCATGTGATCTTTACTTTTTTTGGAAAACATTTGCCTGCCAGAATTAAAGACTGAACACAATTTGCTTTTGTTTGGTAATTTTGGCTGATCAGCTGATATACGCTGAGGCTACAGTAGCTCTGTTTAGAAGTTTTCTAACCGCTGTTGAAAAATCTAAATTTTAACCCAGCATTGTTTTCAAAGTTTAATGGAAGGAAAGACAAGAACGAGCGGTAGCGGAGGAAAGTGGAGTTAAGGAAGATTTGGAACAAACAACAAAAGGAAACACAAAATGAGGGTAAAGGAAGCAAGGATGGACAAAGTCTGTGAGGCTGTAGGCACAACAGCTGCTTTTTAAAGTAAATGTGATGGTCAGCATGCTAACATGATGTTTAGCATGTTAGCATGCTGGCATTTTCTAATTAGCAGTAAACAAAGTACAGCTGAGGCTGATGAGAATGCCATTAGTGCTGCAGGTATTTGGTCTTTACACAAAGTAATGAACATAAGTGTTAAAATTTAGTAATTGCAATTCAACCTGAGACAAACGTGAATGTTTATAGCACATTTCATGGAAAACCATCCAGCAGTTGAGATATTTCACTCAACTGCAAATCTCAACCTCATGGTGACCTGAGACAGAAAGTCAGAGGATCACATAGTCAGTATGATTAATCTTCTGGGGAACATGAATGTCTGTACTAACTTTCATAGCAATTTGTCTGACTGTTATTTAGTTTTTGACTTAAGTGGCTAAAAACATGATTCCTTTTGTTTATGATGTTTATCTGCTCACCTGAGCTCACATGACAAGAAACACCTGTTACCTGTTGTTTTTTTGTTAAACAAACAAGAGTGCTTACCAGCATTATTAGCACGCAGCTCAGGTTTGCTGATTTGTTATCTGTCCGTCCAGTTTGATATTCCTCATATTTTCAATCAGTAACATTTAAACAAACAGGGAAATAACTATGCACAAAAATAATATTGTCAATACTGGTCCTGTTTTTTTTCTCTACATGACAAGATCCATCATGTTCAGTATCAAAATTATTTCTGTGATCCATTTAGGACTTTGCAGGACTCATCTTCCTTAACTTTCTGACTTTAGGAGACTTGAGACTTTCATTTCTGACTTGGTCCCAGCTATGCTTCAAACTGTGGTTTTAAATATATTGTTTTTGTAACTGGATGTATATTGCTTACAGATGTGTGTATTAGAGACTTTATGGTCTTATTTGCATTTAATACGAGAGGAAGCATTTCACTTTTGTGCGCATTAAAAAGGACTCTACATTCACTGTGGCTTTTTTTCTGTGCAGAGAAACATTTAGGTCTTCAGTGGATTAAGACTCAACTACAATAAATACTGCAGTGTCTTTGCATCATGCAGTGAACATACATCTCAAATCAGAGTGAGATTGTCTAATTTTTCCAGCAGACCTTTTTTGCACTGCTTTGTCTTTTATTACTATATATATTCTCTAAAGCTTCATTACATACATTGGAATCATTTAAGTGAATATACATTTTTATGCAGTTCGAGAAGCTAATTAGTTAAATTTTTAAGGCATTTCTGGCATAAAGACAGCCACATTAAGGAATGCAGAAGCCCAGATCCATTTAAAATACAGTAAATAAAATAAAGATTAACTGATTGTAGTATTGGGGTCTCTAATCAATGAACTATAGAGGAAAAAATAGATTTCCTCTGCGACCCAATCCCTGGTAAGCTGATGAAGATGGATGGATGAATGTATACCCTCTTTATTGTGTCGTATCTGATTAGATTTTATAAACTCAAACAAAAGCAAAAAATACTGATGCACAAAGTTTATCCCAGCTCAGAGATTTTGTGATGGTGAACTCCTGACGTGTATTTGCAGTAAAATAAAAAAAAAAATCTAGTTTTATAAAACACAGGGGACTTTCTCAGCTGTTTCAGGACGAGGGAGAAAATAAATCAATTAAAAGGTGGTGAATGATGATGTTACACTCTGCAGGGAAACAGAAGCAGGTCGTTAGTACGGCTTGCACTTCAGTTGCATCATGTGAAACCCAGCTCCAGTTTACTGTTTGTTTCATCCATCATCATATTTTAAACCAGTTTTTCTTTTACTTGTGCTGAACTGCTTTCGCTTCATTATCCATGACGTGTTTAAAAGACTTACTGCACAGCCCACAAAGTTGAATTTAAGACTTTTTTTTTTAAATTGCAAGACAAAACTATTCCTTAAAAAAAAAAATCTAAATTCAGTTTGTGCTTGACATAACACTGAGTTCTAAACTGTTTAACACTCTGAGAGGAAAAACTTTATTTAAATTAAAACCAAAAACAGTGAGCATGTTCAGCACTGCGACAGGAGGTCCCACACACACACACACACACCAGTAGGTACAAAGTATAAACACCTTAACCTGTGTCATACAGCTAAACATAACACTTACAGCAGTGATACACAGGGAAATATAATGACAGCATTGCCCTTCTGATTAACAATAAAATGTGTCATTAAAATCTGATACAAATTCCTCAACCAGCACCCTGTAGTGCTTTCTGTGGCTGGAAATACTGACCATCTACTGTCATGTCACCTTGTGTATCGCCACATTTTAACGCTTATCAGCATGTCCTGACCACAAAGAAATACACACCTATCGCACATAAACATGTTCCTTCATACAGCCTACACACAAACACACCCACACATCCAGATTACTCTACCCTTTGGAAACGTTCAGCATTTTTGTTTTAATTAATTAAAACATGTGTGAATTTAACGCTTGGGAAAAAAAAATAAAGTCAACCCATGCACAAGAAAAACAAACGAAAAAAAAAACAAACAGCAAAAAAAGTTCAGATCGTGAGTCTGACGATGGGGGACGTTCACTCTGAGGCAAGAGGAGGAAGAAGAGACGAGGAAGAGAGGGGCAGAGCACAGTACGTAATAACGGGACAGTATTCTCAGCATTACTACACCTTCTGAGGTGTGTCTGTGTCGCGATGTGGCAAATTATTCACAGCATAGTAACTGATTGTCCAGTATCTTGTGTGCACTCCTTGCTGAGGA
Source organism: Lepomis gibbosus (assembly GCA_029875015.1). NCBI lineage: Eukaryota > Metazoa > Chordata > Actinopteri > Centrarchiformes > Centrarchidae > Lepomis > Lepomis gibbosus. Next base: position 27,858 of record JAPMOB010230061.1, read on the forward strand.
TAGCATGACGTGTAGAGGCAGAACCAAAGTGGCGACAAAGTTTGGTCTGTTTGGACTTGTGAAAAGCATGCTGCTCCTCTTCTCTCAAGAGCTCGGAAGACAAACAAGACGCCAACAACTCCTAAACACTACCAGGCGTGTTGAAGTTTGTCAACAACTGCAACGGTGTGGGGCAGAGAAGCAAGCATGGCTGCCAGTGAAAGCTGGGAACTACAAACTGTCTGCAGCTTTTATGTGGGGTTGTGTGAATTTTGGCAGTCTGTATTCTTAAAAAAAAGATGACCAATCAGTTTTTAGAGAAAGCAACATCTTTCTTCAACAGTGCTGGAAGTAAACAAAAGGGCTAGAAAAGGACCAGAATACAGAAACACAGTGGTCACTTAAGGTTGACGTCACATGTGGTTTTTAAATACGATCTAGTTCTTAATCAGATGCTGGAATCAAAGTTACAGAAAGTGAGTTTTTTCCCTCAACACCAAGTTCACGCGTTTGGATGCCCCGCCTTCCCTTCCCGTTACATTAAAAGTACACATAATTCCTCGTCCTACATTGTGTCCCCCCTTCCTCTCCTCCTTCCACCCGAAGTTCAAGACTGTCTCTCTTTACATCATGGCAAAACAGCCCCGCGAAAACTGGCTCTCCTTCTCCTCAACACGGCCTTTGGCCGAGTGCGCTCCATATTTGCAGTATTCCTCTCCAGCAGTCCTTCAACTCCGCCTCACCAGTGCTCTCCCACCCCCAAATTGTAGTCAGGCGACTTTTACAGCATGGCAGTATCATTCCCCAGTGACACCTCTTCACCCTCCCTTCCCCCTTTCAGATCCCCACCCCTTTTTTATCCTAGGTCCCAACAATCACTGGGTCGTGGGCAGCGTCCGGCAGTGCGGTGTCCTGGCAGTGGTAGAGGAAGCAGTTGCCCCAGCAGCTGTAGCAGATGAGGAAGAGGGCAGCCAGGAAGACTAAGGCACAAATGGTGCAGGGCTTTCTCTCCAGCAAGAAGCTGAGCAGGTAGAAGCCCATGAACATAGAGTGGTTGAACCACAGTGCCGGGTTTAGTGGCTTGGGGATGAGCAGCACAGGGAGTAGCCACTGTAGGCAATACATTGTCACTTTTAAAAAAAAATGAAGGACGTTGGCAGAAACAATGTGCAGCTGTTATAGTTCAGTCCAGATTTGTTTGAGGTCTTTAAAGTAAGAGGATGTGGCAGACTCAGGGTGTTTAGAAACAGAGCTGGGCAGATGGTAAGATGCTCGAGAACCGCTCTATCCAACTGAGCTGAGATGATGGAGCGACAGGTCAAAGAAGCCAGATGTTGTCAGGTCATCCCTGGAGACAGAAGACAGATACATGAAAAGGAATGAGGAATTCAAAGCTCAAGGTCAAACGCCCTTCCTGTGACTGAAGTAGTGCTACCAGCAAATTACTATTAGATAATATACACACACACAATGACTAGCTATATTGCAGTCAATGCTTAATCCACACAGTCCTGTTGACATGCAATTTTTAGACTCTGTCGACTTATTTTCATGTTGTTTTTTATTTCAGTTGCAGTTTGGTTAGGTTTAGACAACAAAGCCACTTGGTTAGGTTTAGCAAAAGACCATGGTTTGAGTTAAAAGAGTGAGTCAAAGTTGACGTTTGGCTAGACACGGGACACGAACAGTGGCTTTCTGGCAGAGCGCCCTGAAGGTAAACGTCACCCATGTGCAGAATAAACCGTACACAAATTTAAGGATTATTGTCTAGACACAACTAATTTGAATATGTCAATTTAGGCTTTTGGGAATTTGTGATGGGCCTTCATTGTTGTTATTTTTAGTTTTACTCTTATCTGACATTTTATGGACAAAACAATTAATCAAATAATCAAGACAATTAACGCCTGGAGTGATTAAAAGTATATCCATAACAAGAGAAACTAAACATTAGCCTGTGTTTCATGCAAAACATGCATAAACACTATACCACTCCTTTAATAGGTATACATGACTGCAGATTTATCACCTGGCGTCACATTTGTGGATATAAATAGACTGTAATATATATCCTCTTTAGAGGGAGCAGCTCGAAATTCTGAGCTGGTGTAATTATAGACTATTGCATAAAGGAAATAATCCACTTGACATGCACGTTGGTCAGGATAATGTGAGATTTAAGGCGTGCAACATTACTATGAGGAACTGCTGCTACAGAATGAATTCCATTATTCCACATAATAACAGAGTTGTGACTAATCACTGACCCAGCCCGTGTTAAAGACTTCCCAAAGTCAATGTTCAGCCAACTATTTACATGGGTAACTTCCTTGTTAAGGCCTGATACCCGCAACTTAGCCGCTCAGCTAACGTTAACTAGCTACGCACTAAAGCAAACCCATGCTGTTACAAGAATATGTGACGATGTAAACATAAATACATATGAAACCGCATTAATAGAACTGACTCCGGCAGAATAACATGAACCAAAACAACTCACGTCAACGTTTGTCGGGGTTTACATCTGCACGTTAAAGCAGCTGATTTCAACAAGAAAACTGTCTGCGGCTGGACGAAAGGACAGAAGGCACTTAACTTACTGTCAGTTACAGCTGCTAGCACTTAAGTTATTTACTGCCTTGTGATTAACGTTACCAAACCTTGCAGCACAATCGTGTCACTATAAAGTGTTACGTTAACTTGTTAACATCTTTGTTTGGGTTCAATTGGCCAATTTTCTATTGGTGCAAGGCAGGTAAGTTATAACGTTAGCCGCTTACGGTTAACTAATTAAATTACGCACAGTTACACGTTTTGGTTCTTTACTTAGGTACGCTAACGTTAAGGTAACTGACCTTAAAACAAGTTGACAGGGAGCGACAAACGTTAGTCTATCGCTAGTCGAAGCTTCAAGGTATGAACAGAACCAAACACCATGCAAAAATCTACCAATTTAACGCTGTCATGCATGGAAGTGAAAGTCCTTCCTTCATGAGACGACACAAAAACGTTGCTTTCAGACGTTCAATAACTAACAGTGCAACATATGAAGCAATTTTAACTACAGTCGACTTCCACAAAAATCCATCGCAGTGGGCGGTAAGTTAACGTTAGCTAGCGGCGTGAGCCAGTTCCTAAACTAGGACGTGTCCGAAATGATCTTTCTGCTCGGTGGTGTAACTCTCGGCTTGTGACATAAAATGTAAACGTTTCAGTCGAGATATAACTTACATCACGTTTTGTCAGTTAAGCAAGGCCAACTGTAAACCGCCAGCTTAAAACAAGAGGTTGTCATAACCTTTTCCCGGTTGACGAAAGAAATGCACCTACTGGAGGCTAACTAGCTAGCTAGCTAGGTTAGCTTGAAAAACAAAAGATTTAGCGTCTCGTCCTGTTCAGCCGTCGTAAACAAAGCAGCTATTAACGTTACCTATCAAAGTGACACCTGCTGACGTTGTTTGTAATAGTTGGCGTCTGTATTTTAATAAATATGTAAACGTATTAACAAACCTGACATCTTTCCGACTCATTCTCAGCAGAGATACACCGCCATCACCATCACCATCATCTTCCTCAACAACTGACTGCGTACGTAGACGCTAGCTCACTAATTAGCTAACAAACATTAGCGTTAGCTCAAAGGACCCCTGGTGCAACGAGGTATTGGGAGACTGTGTTCTGCCTGAATACATATAACTTTATTTTATCAGGGTTCATCTAGTTTGGAAGCTTCTGTAACCACTTACCTGATCCTGATTTTACTTAGTGACACAAGTAGTTTTTAAGTTGTCTACTACGTTAATTTAATCAGATTCAGAAAGAGCTTTATTGCCAAGGACACGTGAAAGAAATGTGCGTGTGTTAAAGACAAAAAAAAACAGTGTAGCAGTTATTTATATGTGCATTACACCGGATGTGTGTTGTGCAGATATATTACATGGGGAGAGGATTTGTATTTATATTAAAAAATACATAAAAGAATAATATGGAATATGTACGTTTATGGCAGCTTGTGCAGTGATATGCAAAAATATTTGCAAAAATAAAATAGAAGGCAGTTGCAAACTCAATTTCACTTTACAACCTGTTGTAATGTGACAAATAAATCTACCCTGTATGCAGTAATGTACAGAAAATAAATGACATGGCTGAATTAATCTGTTCGATGGGCCCAGTGCAAATATTTGCAGTTGGGCACTTAATGACCGCCATTTACTGCCTCTTTAATATTATATATATGTGTACTGTATGGACTATACTCAATTTCCATTAAGAACAGGGCACACAGTAGATGACACATGGCACCTTCAGTATGCACATCCAGCATTCCTATGCTGGAAAAATACTTGGCCTGGTTTCAGGTTTTCTGTAGGTCATTTTGTTTGTGGTTATTTTATTATGCAAAGGCTTTACTTTAAGGTAATGATTAATCCTAATTATATTATATATGGTCAACAAATCTCACCAAAAGACCACAAAAAACAATGAATTGATCAAGTATTGCTTAAGCCTGATATGTAGATTATTTCTTAGTGCCTCAGACCTCCATTGTTGTCCAAAAACTATGAAAAACACACGCCGCACTGTTGGAGTGGGTGACATGTTCACTCATTCCAAATGACATTGTAGTTCATTTAAGTAAATCCTGCTGCTGGAAATACTCACCAGCATACCAAATTCACAGCTGAAAATAGTCTTCAAGAAATATTTTATTTTACTTTTTGAGGAAATTATTTTTGCCATATTTTTTTATTTTTTATTTTTAGAAAATTACAGTTTATATTCATGATCTGTTTTTAAAGATTTGCATCTTTAATTTTGAGGAATAAATTTATGCAAAATTATCAAGTGTGCGACAGCAAGAAATAACAAGAAATCATATTTTCTCCAAACTTTATTTCTCACGTTTAACTTATTACACAGACAACCAAAAGAGTTAGTTTGCGATGAAAATGCATATAAATTGATGTAAAAAAAAATCTGTAATAATAAATAAACAGAAATAAAATACCTGGGATGAATGAAAGAAAATTCAACAAAATGTTGGACAAAAACCTGGTGAAAAATCTTACCAGGAAACTAATCTTGTAATCTTTATACAAATGAAGGGTCACTTGTTTTTTTGCTACAGCTGAATCCCCATTGACTTGCACTAGCACCGCTAACAAATGCAGACACACAAAGCTGCCTTTAGATTCTGGAAAGAAAAAACATAAGTGAAAACAAATTTAAATGATCAGCAAGCCACAAAATTTCTCTCCATCCCCATCATACAGACTTTTATCAAATAAAAGCAACAGAAGCTGTATGTTTTGTTAACATTGGTGCTCGCTGCAGAGCTGAAAGCGACATGCTCATCTATTCTGTCTTTCAGTGAAGGACAAGGGGGCTGTGTCCTGCCTGTATCTTGTGCTCTCGGAAACAGATCTACATTGCAGGTAGTCATTTAAGGTATTCAGGAAGGACAGCCATCAGTCCCCTAAATCCTGTTTAATGGACAAAGTGCATATCAATCAGCGAAGTTTATAGTGAAGCCATATACAGTATTGTTACATTGCGAAAGGTCAGGGTAAAAGAGCTGACACGCAGGCAACATCTTGATTGATTGCAAATGGGCAATAGAACCTGTAACAGGAATGGAGACTGACAACTGCAGGAACAAAATCATCGTAAAAAACAATCTGAATAAAAGTAAACAAACACAAAAACAGTATTAAACATTGCTGCCAGCAACTATCTCCATTCCTGTTAACTGAACAGCAACTTGAGTCAGCTAGCATGTCTTACTGAGAATCAGATAAAACATATCTCAAATTATTTCTGTCCATCTGATGTGTGATATTACTGTATATGACAGTTTGGTAGCGGCACCGTTAATTTTTGAAGTCCAGTATAAGTCCCACGCTTGACCACTTGCAACTTTATTTGGAAATACAAGTGTGGGTTAGTCATAATTATGATTTAGACATGACCATGGTGGCACAGACAACATCGTGACTAGGACAGGACCATAGTGGCACAGACAATTTCACAGTGACTAGGACATGACTGTAGGGGCTCGGACAAGATCATAATGACTAGGACATGACCACAGGGGGTCCGGACAAGATCATGATGACTAGAACATGACCATAGGGGCTCGGACAAGATCATAATGGCTAGGACAGGACCATAGTGGCACAGACAAGATCATAGTGACTAGAACATGACCATAGGGGCTCGGACAAGATCATGATGACTAGAACATGACCACAGGGGCTCGGACAAGATAATGATGACTAGGACATGACCACAGGGGCTCGGACAAGATCATGATGACTAGAACATGACCACAGGGGCTCGGACAAGATCATGATGACTAGGACATGACCATATGGGCACAGACAAGATCATAGTGACTAGGACATGATCATAGTGGCTCGGACAAGATCATAGTGACTAGGACATGATCATAGTGGCTTGGACATTACTAATGATTCAGACATGACCATGCTGATTTCCACAGAGACTCCAGTATGTCCTTTTTGATTCCGATGTGACTTTGTGGACTTGGAAATGACCACAGTGACTCAGACATGATTGCTGCAACTCGGACATGACACAAGTGAAGGGACTCAGACATGGCAGTAGTGACACAGACATGACTGTTGTGATCGAGGCGACGGGAATGTAATCATAGTGATTCGGAAATGTCCTTGGTGACTCAGACTTAAACACTGAACATTAAAACATTGAAGACTTGGGGCTCTACTTGGACTTGGTTTGGTGACTTGACTTCAACACTGTAACTAACTGTTTTCGTGCTTTTGGCCTCTAAATGTTGCCCATGTGTCATAGCCTCAAGATTTAGCCGGGAGCATACAGCAGCCATTCCAACACTATTAAAAAAAGCATATTAGGCTAACAGGACACAAGTATAGCGATCACATGACTGGTTGTAGAGTGTAGAGTAAACATCCTCAGCAGTTACAAACATTCCTATGAGCAAAATAGAGATATTTCAGTCACTGTATGTAGTACATTTAACATGATGCAGCATTTCAATGATGATAGTCACTATTTCCAAGAGAAATCAATAAAGTGCCCAAACCCTACTTTCAAAGTTGCTACAGGCTATACTTCTTGTTCAGTGATTTGGAGGAGTAGCTAAGAGGAGTCGCTGTTGTCTCTGGAGTCAGATATCAGGGAAAAACCATAGAGTGAAGATGTAATATCTTTTGGTATATTTGGTAGACTTTTTACCAAGAATTCTTACGTGTAATCATCAGTGTCGGAAGAAGTATTTGGGTTTTTTACTTAAGTAAAACTAACAATCTCACTGAAATAATACTCCATTACTATGGAAATGTTACATTCAAAATATTACTTAAGCAAAAGTGGAGGCGTATGTGTAGAAAAATTGAGGCTGGACAATTGTTATTATTTCAGTTTCCTGCTTTCAGTTACCATTCAGAGCCATTCTGTAAATGAATTTTGGAATAAAAGGGCAACTGTTCCTAATGTTGCAGCTGTGGATGCTTTAAACTTTAAAAGCTCCTTTACATTCAAACATTAGAAGGTGAAAAAGGCGCTATATGCTATGATTGTGTCGCTAGTTTCATGTTTTGTCATGTGCAGCCACAGTGCAAAAAGCTAAAAGAATAAGGCACACAAAATGTAATGGAGACATTTTGTAACATTGAGTAGTAGTAGCAAGATATGCAGCTCTATGAAAGTCTCAACTTTCCCGATCAGAAGTCCAAAATATATATATACCCCGGGTCTAATTTCCACGATGACACCAGTGACTCCTCCTGCTATGCTCCTCCTAGCCTCAATGCTAGCTTAACTGACTGGACAACACTTCTATTACTCAGGCTTTATCCATTTTTAGTGTTCTAACTCCCATTAATTACTTCTTGTCTTCCTCTTCTCTCCACTACAGAATATTTTCCTCTTTCTCTCTTCAGTTTTCTCTACTGTCTTCTTCTCCTTCTTCCCTGTAGGCTCAACTTACCATCTGTCTATCAAAGATGCCCACCCTTCATAACCTGTTTCCCCTTCTTCTTCAGCCATCAGAGATGTGTATCCTGCTCCTCTTCTTCCTCCTCAGTCGCTGCTTGATTGACAAACACCTGAAAAACAAAAGGATTAGAGACTTCATGCTGTTGCCAAGCAGAATAAAGTCAGTTTCCCCAAAAGAAGCATTTGTTTACAACAAAATATTTCAAGCTTTTCTAAACAAGATGGCTGCTAGGATTCATTTATTTACTAATTTATCCATTCATTTTTGTAATTAGTGTTTTATTGAATTTTATATCTCGGTAAAAAATAAAAAAACAATACTGACAGGATAAAGGGATAAAAACACATACAAGAAAACACCCACACAAATCAAATGTATATTCCTACATTATTTGCAGCACAATCTAATCTAATTTACAAGCAACAGATTCATTTTTAGACACAGAAGGAATGTGTGTGTGCTTTGTATATGAGTGTTGTATGAGTTTTTATTATGTACATTGTGTATGCTTTACTGCTTTAACATCTGTCCACACATCTGTTTGTTTTGTTTTTTTATACAATCACCTGCCAGCGATTGGTGTCCTCCCTGCCTCCTTCTCCTCCCCCCGCGAGCCCATTGGTACTCGGCTTCTTCTCCTGCATCTCAGGCTGACTGTCGTTGGCCACCTCCAGCGTGGGATTGTCGTGGCAACCGTTCTCTACAAAGTGAAGTTCCTCCGCACGGAACTGCAAGGTGAAGTAGCGGCGAAGGAGTTCTTTTCATCACTTAGTACCACACAGCAAAGACAGGTGCGTGTGTGTGTCTGTGTGTGTGTTTACCTACCGTAGTCTTAGCTGCAGGCAGTCGTCTTTGCCAGCAGACGTATATAAATCCAGATGTGATGATGACCATGCAGATGGAGCCGATGATCACCAGTACCACAAACAGGTTGCCGTAGTCGCTGCTTGTTAGACTGCGCCGATACTCGCAGATACTGGCTGCACTGTAGTTCTGGATGCCCACCTGAAGAAGCAAACACACACTCACTCACTCATCGTTGTTTCACTGCATATGAACACAAACATACACACACTCACATCACAGAAAAATCATTCGCCTGTACAAGTACACACATTTTCACATATGACGCACAGATCTAATTTCATGTATGTGTTGATGAGCAGGTTTGGCATTGTTTATTATATATATTTGCACAGCATTATGCAGTTGTGATGTGCAGATGTATTGTTATTACGTACATTCACTTACAGATAATGGCTCATATTTGAGATGTTAAGGTGAAGTTCAAAAACAAAAAATGTCAGTTCAGAAACATTATGAAAAGGTTGCATAAAAAAGTCTTCCTGTTTGACTTTTGTATTTTTTTGTTGTTTATTCAATTTCCCACTTCAATATGAAAACAGGAACACATATTTTCCATGAGAAGAAAAAAATCCGGTGATATGTGAGTGTCATTAGTGTCAATCTTAGAGTTGATTCCCATAATTGTATTTCAGTGTTCACCAGGTGCTTAGTGATTAGCACTTGGTTCCCGCAGTTGCTTTGCAACTAATAAACCAGTTTAAAGTCGGCTGATCTTTTGCTGAATATTTTTAACCTCAATCACATTTGCTCCACTTTCGAAAATATATTCCAAACTCAGGAAGGAAGCTTTTGTTTGAGAGAAGAAATCCGCGAAAAAAGCTTTGAGCTGTAAATTCCACATTAAATATGGAAGTATGACAATGTGTTTTATATAAGCAGAAACCTGTCTGTGATGAACGCCTGCATCTGGAGACACACAGACAAAAGTAAAAATTTAAAGACAGCATACCTCATTCAAACTTTTCCTGATCTCTCCCAGCATGCCCAGCACATCCTTGGTAGCCATCACTCCTGGAAGACACAACATATGTTAATTAAGTCAAGAATCCTTAAAGCCAACAACAAACTCTGTGTGTGTGTATTTTAAGTGTATGAATGTGTGTGCTAAGAAGCTCTCATCTAGGTCAAAACAACTAGTTCTTCATTTCTGAGACAACCAGTCTGCATGTACTGAAGCAAATACAGAGAATGTGAATAAAGTTATAATAGTGTCTGTGTTTCTTTGTGTACCATTCTCAGATGCCACGTTCATCAGCAGCTGGTGTTGCTGGTGTGTAGGCTTGCTGAGGTAGATTACCCACGATCCCTCTGGGCTGTTCATTCTTCGAGCAAACACTCGCTCCATGATCTTCAACAACCGCACGCCCTGGTCTACACGAAACTCCTCCTGTCACACACATTTTTCTACAAGTTAGCACTTGATTTCCCTGGTAGGTATAAAAGCTGTTTTTCATCTCTCTCTCACACACACAGCTGATATCGAAGCCAAAACGCAATTATTTATCAGTGCAAGACATGAATTTACATGCAGGAAAGAACGATGCAATCTCTACTTGTTTTGTAAGAGAAGAAACAAAAGAAGAGGAGTTATAAGAGCTTCTGGCTCCATCAATGTTGCCATAACATTGAGTTCACTGCAGTGGCGGTTTGTGTTGCTGCCATGGGGACAGACGCTGCGGGGGAAGGACCTTCATGCCTCACTTTGACACACAAAAACTGATGGCCTCCAGCTGTTCTGTCTGTCTGTAAAACCAAACTGAAGTCCTTGATGTTTTCTTCTGGCTCTGACAGCGTGGGAGAACATTCTGGCTGCAATCAAAGACATTCAAAACTCGGAGGACGGATGTTGATCTTGAGGAGAATAAATGGACAGAAGACCAACCACATCTTAAAGCAAGTGTTTATAGCTTGTCCATATTGGCACACTCGAAGAAGGTGTGAAGGGATATTTCCTGCCTTTTCTAACCTCCGCACATCTGGCCAATCACTGGATGAAGTGGGTGTGACTTGGATTGTAAGGGTTGATACAGGGTTGTACAGGGTACCTAAGTTATCTTTATCAGACTACAAAAAGTAAGTTTTGTGACTTTCCTGTGTTATCTTAGACAATTCTACAAGATGGATTTTGTCACTGTGGATGACATTTTTATATGCATTTATTTGTATTACTGTTTAACAATAAAATGAAACTGTCGGACCCCTCCCTCAAGGGGAGGGGTCCGACAGTTTCTTTGTTTGATACTGACACCTTCAGCTAACATGTGATCAGAGAATCTGCACAGAAATCATCTCAGAGTCTCCACCTGTCCTCCATCTATCTCCAGAGCACGTGATAAAACTACTATTTAAGAAATAACAGGCAACTTTATCGTATCAATTTATGAATATAACCCTAAACTAAAGCTGCCACAGGTACATAAAGAACATCTGAGAACAAAATCACATTATTTAATTGGCAAAAAGAACAACAAAACAAAACTTTTGTATTTATGTCTGATGTAGGTGCAGATTTGTTAAGTAACTACGCAATGATACACATAAACGGTGTATATTTTTTGTATATTTGATCAACTATCTTCTCTGTTCTTTAGATACAACATCTATTTCATGTCTGCCGGTCCTGAAAGAGGGTTTTTTCCCCCCCTGTTAAAGTTTTTCTTATCTGAATCAAGGGTCTAATGATAGAGGGTCTTATCTGCTGTAGAGCTCATGAAACCGCTTGAGGCAGATTTGAGATTCTGTGCTATTATAAATCAAATCTACTTGACTTGAACAACAGTATTACTGTGTAACAGACGTGCCATGGCTACTAAGCCTCAGATAACAAGGTAGACTGTGTTCAAATCAGATTTGCTTGAAGTCACTTTATCTGATGATTAGGTCTGTGAGGTAAGATTATCATACAAGTATTGTTACCATGGTTACCCACAGATCAATATACCTCCACACTGATTCATAGCAGTGTTAATCACATTCAGCCTCACAGTTCAGGAGCTCTAAAAAATAATCTTGTTGCCAGTCCTTTTCCTCTTATTTCCATGATTCTTAATGTGCATTTCCATCATAACTGTATCAAGTGTTTCAATTGATTAGCCAATCACTCACAGTACATATACATCACATTAATGTCAGTAATTAAAATGCTAAATGTGTCACGTTTCATTTGAATATTGCATCTTGTACTTACACAGTTCAAGTTTTGCGTCATGTTGAGGATGACATAGCCTCGTCCAACCAGCTCGCTCCAGTTTAAACACACCACCTGGAGGTTTCAGAGTTAGAACAGTGATGTGAATATTTAAGAAATGTCAGATTAAGTCTACAGAAAGCCTTGGATTTACACTGATTTTTATCTCAGTCGTCCCGTGTCTGTGCATACTGTATATGTGTGTCTGTAAAATGCACCTGTCGTGCCTCCTCCATCTCAAAGAAATCACTGTCTGGTGAGATGACCTCAGGGGCTCCACCTCTCCGGACCTCTGACTTCTGGGTCAGCAGGGACGTGGTCTTTTCCAGCCAATCCCAGGACGAGTCGGTGAAGCCGATGGTGGGTGAGGGCTCTGTGGTGAGCGGGACGATGGGTCGGATTCTTGTTTCCTCTTCCTCCATCTTTCTCCATCTCTCCTCCTCCACCTCTTCGGCTCTGTCTTTTGGTCTTATCCCTTCAGGGAGCAACCACAATCAATTTCAGCTGTAGCTATCTGTCTAAATAAGCTTATCATTGTTCTTAAACTATGAGGTAAAATGTAAGCTCAGACTGTTATTTAATTTTAAAATAACCCTGTTTGTCTGCTTAGCTTGCATTTTCAAACAATATGTATTCATTAACCTAACACATTGAAAGAGAAAATGCTAACTGAGGTTTTTGGCAAATGTAATACTATCTCGGGTAACACTGACTGGGTCTGCTTGAGTGTAAACTTCCCAAAATGCAATAAAGAGCAGGACAGAGCCACTAACATTAGCCTAACCTATGGTAGAGCTTCCAGGACACAGAAGGGAAATATTACACAGTGATGTTCTAGGGCTGGGAGATGCGGCTAAAAGTGTTATCACAATAAATAAAAAAAAACTATATCACTCGATATCGATAATTATCACAATAAATGTCAAATCATTATTTCTCTAAAGGTTGATTTTTGTTCCTATGTGAAAGTTAAGCACACCAGATGGTTAATTGTGGCTTAAACTATTCGTCATAGTCAGAACAAACACTTGATGCCAAATTGTGGATCAAGATCATGGACTTAAATATTTTTTCAACAAATGAGTAAAATTAAGTAAAATCTGTTTTTTTAAGTCCCTTTTTCTCAACAAAAAACAAATATCAGAATTTGTTCTTGATTCAAATTAATTAAATGAAACATTTATTGAACATTTGTTATATTGTTATCGAGAAGTTATATCGTGATAATCATGGTAATTGTTTTAGTGCCCAGCTCTAGGATGTTCTAATCGTGAACACGGTTTCTTTTTTACTTAACATTTAACTACACAAACTTATATAAGTAGTTAATGATAACCTACTTCTTGGCTTTGTAAAGTAATGTGGTAAGCTAATTAACTGTACATGCTAACGATTTCAGCACACAGTTTAATATATTTATTGCACTCTAACAGCATTAAAACCATGTTAAAGCAGAGAAACATTATTATTATTACAGCCACATGTAATTTATACCACTTAAACATGTAACTAGAGAAAAGGCCGGACAGGTCTGCTGTGCCTAGTTACTGTGCTAAGCTATGATTGGACGATCACTGTTTGGGGGAGGGGTTTAGGAAACAATTACATTAGTCACAATTTTATTCCATATCATAATAAAATAAGAGCTTTTCACCTCTAAACTCATGTTCCCCATGTTGTAGCTCCTCCTCTTCCTCCACGCTGGGCTGCAGGGGCTGTCTGCTGGGAGCCATGCCAATCTCTGGTGCAGTGGGATTCTGGGTAAATACGCCTTTGTGTGCTAGACCTGTTTCTTCTTCTTCTTCCTCCTCCCTCTCTGTGTCTTCATCCTCTGTCTCATCTGCAGCCACAAACCAGAGGTTAATCAAAAGCAGCAGACATCCTTCTTCTTTATCTTCAGCATTTTTTCTGATGTAATGTTAACTCTTAAAGGTTCAGCGCGGAATATTTATGAGGCCATATTAACAGAAATGCAATTTACTATAAGATCCATAGCCATGTTTTCAGTGGTGTATAAAGACCTTAAATAATGAACAGTTGTGTTTTTACTACCTTAGAATGAGACATTGCTATCTATATACACCGCGGGAAGTCGCCATGTTGCGCCGCCATGTTTCAACTGTAGCCAAAAAAGGCAAACAGCGCGACAGAGCTTGTTTTGTAACTACAAAGAATGCATGAAGAAGAAGTAGAAGTAGTCATCTGGTTCATTAGAAGTAAGAAAAGAAGTGAAATTTGGACAAATGGAGGACCACACATATTATTTAATACTCCTATGCATTTGCAAAGGGAGGGGGGAGCGGTGGCTGAGCAATATGGTTGCAATTTGCAACCTTTACCAATAGAGGCCACTAAAAACCTACACACTGAACCTTTAAACTCTTAAAGCTGAGGTAGGCAGTTTATTTCAGAAGCATTTTTGTTATATTTATTGAAATACTTTTTACATAACGACAGCAATCAATAATTCAAATGCTCTGACACAGAAATGAAAAACAGTCACAGCACTCACTGCACATGAAAATGTGTTTTGGAGTAGCGGCTTTGGAGGGAGACCTCAAAGGAGGAGGTGGGATTTTTTCAGAAAAATTAAAATCTAGCAGTTTCTCCAACGTTGCCTACCCCAGCTTTAATGAATCTAACTATAGCAGAAATTATTGTAATGTCTTGTTTTGGATTTCATTAAGAGTCTCTAGTCATGCCAGCAGTACAGGTGGAAATCACTGGCAATTTGAATCATTTCATTTAGCTCAGTTTAAAGATTTGTAGTCACAGAGTCGCATCACCTTTCAAATTCAGTTCAGCATCGGAAAACAGTAGGAGGACGCGTCACCCTTTAAATTAACTGCAGCAATACAATGTGAAGTAAATGAATCACTGTAGAAATGTACTTTAGAAAGTACAACAGGATGTGAACGTGTCACCTTTCACACAACCCGATTCAACTCTATTACCATAGCAGACTACGAGGTGTCTGATTATGTTGTTTCTGTGACTTTTCACGGTCTTTCAATAAGCTTTTAATGAGGAAGTAACAAAGCAAAGTCAATAGATGTTTTCATCTGGTTTACCTTTTGCGTAACTTCCCAGCAGCCCAAAGTCTGTGCCTGTGTCAGTCTCGGGGGTGGCGGTTCCTACAGCGTCTCCACCAGCAGCAGCAGCAGCAGTCAAAGTAGCAGTAGATGTAGTACTAGTTGTAGTGATGGAGGAGTGAAGGACGCCATAGCCACTGGAATTACCATCCTCCTCCCCCTCTGCCTCCCACAGCTCTCTTTCTCTAGGGCCCACCTGTTTGGCAAGGTTAGACGAAGACGTTAGTATCAAACGTGTCAGTTCCACAAGGATTGGAGGAGGTTGTGTTTACCTCACGTTTCAGAATCTTTTTCTTTTCTGAAATCTTTCTAAACATATTTATGAATGTATACAGTAAATATATATTTTGCTTTATGATGTGTATTTTTAAAATTCTATTATAAAGACGCTACAATTGAGCAGTAATCTAAGCTAAGGCACCAAAGACAGTGTTCCTGTGACTGCTTTTTTGATGGTTTGTGGTAAAAGATATGAACATAACGTTATCTCAGTCTCACTTCTATATCAGTTAAAACTGATATAATTTTCAGCATTGGTGAATGAAAGATTCATCAATTTAGGCCACATATCTCAGGTTTTTTTCTTATACTTCAAAGGACACAGGTGTCAAGTTGATTGTAATGTGTTATTTACAAAGTTTTGGTCTGGTTGTAGAACCCAATATTTTATTACGCCCAATCCCCCCAGCTTCTGAAACCAAACCCTCACCCTCTATAATAGCAGACGTAATAGCAGTAAGTCACAATTTTGTAGTACTGATTGTTCTAGTATTGAAATTGCAGGTAGAAATAGTAGTAATAAAGGTAATACAGTGATATTTGTAGTAGCAGTGATGTAAATGGTGGTTATATTGTATATTTTTTATGGTGTAAGTAGTAGCACAATTATTACTTGTGGAACTACATTAGAAGCAGTCGTGATAATCACTACATATCGATAATGGCACATGTAGTAACAAAATGACTAAGTTATCCATATTAACATGGAAAGACTCAAAGATGTCTTTGAGTCTCTGAATGTAATTAAGTTGTATATAGAGGTTTTAAGAAAAATACGTGAGAAACAGCCGTTATCAGCATCTTCAGTGCTGTCAGTTAATCCCATTTCCCCAGTCGATACGGGCCAAAGAGACACCACTAATCACATAAAGCAGTTAAAGACTAATTAAACTATGTAGTGCAAGGTTAGTGGGTGAGCCCACGATTATCTGATTTACTGTGATCCAATTAAAGTCAAACTGCAGCTGATTATTTCTCTTTTGTTATGCTGCCAAACTTCAACACAGCAGTGATCCACGTAGCTGCCAGCTCATGGAAACTTTTCCAGCTCTTCACACAGACTCGATCAGCAAAGATTAATTTAATCTAAGATTACTGCTAATCGGAGTTTAGAAGAGCTGGGTTTAAAATCAGTAAATCCAGATTTAAAATTAAGCAGAGCTTTTTTGCACAATAAAAAACAAAATCTCTGTTCAGTAAATACAAGTGTATTTATGTAAAACAAAGTAGAATTACATCCGTATGGAGAAGCTGTCCCTAATCAAAATAAATAAATTGAATTTGCGTTTTTGTCTAGGACCTAGTAAGAAAAGAGGGAAAAAGCTTTTTGGCCAAATGAATGGAGCTCGCACCAACTGGCAGACAATTTAAAAGATCAGAAAACACGTTGCTAAACTCAAAGCTTGTTGGAAAAACATGAAAGCAAAGGTAAAAAATGATGCAGCAAGTGTGCGCAATCCATCTCAAAAAGGCAGCCATTTTAAAAATTAAACCTGTCAAGATTTAAGTTATTAATGGATCACATTTACAACTGGAGATGAAAGTCTTGCTGCAACTGAATTAAATTAAATCTATGTCCAGAGTAAAAACTAAACTGAAGTTTAAAGCAGTGATTGGAATCACGGCTCTTTGAAGGGAACCGGCTCCCAAACAGCTTTTGATTTAGGACCACGTCTGCTGCTCACTGCCGAATTTACATTCTGGTACGCAAGATTTTTCATCTGCAATACATTGAAATATTCTGTCATGTTGTTGGTTGAAGTCAAGAATACAACTTTTCTTATATCTTGTTATATAACAAAAATAACAACCTACTAATGAAATAGTATGGTTAATAAATCATTGCACACATAAAGTGGTATGATGAGTCGTCACTAGAAGGAACTGACACATTTAAAGGTTTAAATGTGATCTTTCTTACTTATAAGATAGCTTTAATGTTTGGTGTAACATCACTTAAAGTTAAACCATGACTTAATCTGTTTTAAAAAGTAATCCTTGTTTGTGTAACTCAGCCTTAGTGAGTGGATGAAGGAAAAAAGGCAGAAGGAGAGCTTGAAGCATGTTTACATAACAGCTGAAGGCTACCCAGCAAACATTTCTGTACAGTTTTGTTACATTTTTCTGCAGAATAGACTGTTAAACTACACAACTACTGCTAAAATATACAACACTAATAATTTAATTACATTTACAGTAATAAATCCACATCTTTTATTGTTCTCACCTCCAGGACCGGGGATGCACGATGCTCCTGTACCCCAGAATCCTGCGCCTCAGCTGGAGGGAAGATGCTGGGCTGCTTGGAGCTGGAGGGGAGGAAAGATGGACTGTAGCCTGTGTGACACAAAGAGACATGTCAGAAATGTGTGTGTGTGTGTGTGTGTGTGTGTGTAAACTTTTTGTAAATGAACCACTTGTCAGCCGTTCATCTTTCAACGGTGGGCATGTGGTCTTGACAGCGTGCTTGTAAGGATACACAGTGGTTGTAGCTGAATGTTAAGTAGTAGATGCCCACTGAGCTTTGAATAAGATATAAAGACAAATCAGTTACTTTGTCACGTCTGTGTTTTCTTTCATAATAAAAGAAAATCTATATCTAGAGTTGTAGCTTCAGAGGAGTTAACTTAGTTAACCTGAACAAACTGTTATGAATCTAACGAAGCAAAGGGTAAATTAAGCAACCTTTATTTCAATTTGTCTCTACCTCTCCTGGCTCAGCATTTACTCTTAAACATTGACGGTAAATTGGTTTCCTATCAAAAACAGCACACACACATTACACACTGAATTCTACTGAAGACCATGTTGCATGTTAGGAAACGTAGACAATGCAAACCTTAAGCTCTGTGAGTTTGTACTGTGGCACTGCAGTTCCTACAATGACAATGCAAACATATTTTCTATTGGTACTCAACACAATGTACAGCTGAGGCTAATTTTTGTAGGTATTTGGTCATAAACCAAAGTGTTGGACAAACTGAAATTTTGTACTGGCAGTGCAACCGGTGCAATAAACAGAGGCCCAGCTGATTACAAGGGCCCATGAGTGACAGGGACAATGATCACGTGGAGTGTGATCAGATGCAGTCATCTCCATTCATTTATACTGTGTTGGCAAATATGTTGCTGACTTTTTCTTTATTGCTATTTGTTCTGTGGTTACTGACATACTGTGTCAGCTACTTTGTGTTGATTTGTTACTGCAGGCTGGCTAAAGCTATTTTGGTAGTTTGATAGTCGGAGACAGCAGGTTTGAGTCCAGGGCAGGCTGTAAGATTTGCGTTTGGCACTTGGCTGCTGTCCGTGGTGCTGATCAAAGGCTGCTGGTTTGCAATTGCGTGGAGTCGTCGTGTGTCTGTACGCCCAAGAAAAATATTTGCACTGGAGCCAATCACAATTAAAATGAGCCACAATATAGCCGTCCCTGGAGCCAGTGGGCCAAAACATTATTCTTTATTTGTTATCCAGCAGCCAATTGCATCTTCACACGTATTTTGGTGATCACACAGATGTCTGTCTGCCCACAATCAATGTTTGTCTGATGCACAATTAACTTTAAACCCAATATCTCCAGACTGTGCCGGCAACTTCCACAGACTCCTACAGCCAGCACAGTAGACATAATGTTTGAGCAGCAAAGAAGAACAGCTTAGTGGAGCAGCACAGTCTGTGGAAATGTTTGAATTAAACTTTTGTTTTACCCCAAGCAAACATTTAATTACTTTGGGCAGACAGGAGATATCTGTGGGATCTGTGGGAAAAGTCCCACACCGCTGTAAGTACAGAGGCTGAGGTCACAAATGGAGGTTATATGGCTTCCTCGGGGTGTATAGTAAGATATCAACAGCCTCTTTTAAATTGGATCTGTAGGGAAGAGCATTTCTACTAACCAATCAGAGCATCCAGATCTGGAGTTGTGTGGTTGGCCTCTAAGGCATCCGATACATGGACATCATGATCGTCTGTTCCTCCTTCCCTCTCTTCTTCCTCTTCTCTTACATCTCCCCCTCTCCTCTCTCTGTCCTCCCCTGTGTCTCTCTCCCACTCGTCCTCTCCCCCTCTTCTCTCCCTGTCCTCTGCTCCCTCCTCTCCTCTGTCTCTGTCCTCCATGTCCGTTCCATAGAAGCCAGAGGCCTCCAGGGAGGTGTCTCCGGCTCCTGGCCCATGGAAGGCCTCCTTCTCTGGGTCAGTTGCATCTAGGTTTCCCTTGTAGCTTTCTGGGTCCTGGGGAACCACCAGATGAACCATACGCTGAAAGAAGAAAGATATTTGGTCGGATTTTCTGATTGAGCTACAAAATAAATTATAATTTTTATTCAACTGAATACTAAATCACAAAATTTAACTACTACTATATACTTAATGTTGCAATGTTACCACTTAATTTTCAGCAGCTCAAAGTGTCCAATCTGCTGAAAGTACAAGAGGAAGACGTATCCTCGGCAGCTGGGATGTTAAAGTTTTGTGGCTCTGCTTTATGCGGCTGAATAGATGCAGATTCGGCAGCCTATAAATATTCATATGAGGGATTTTCTTGGGTCACGTTGTTCTTTCCCCTTAAAATATTTGTGCCCTGAACATATATTGCTTAGTTACCCAGAATGAAATAGCAGTGGCATATTATTTCAAAATAAAATAGGTCTTTTGATGTACCAAATCACCTACAGTTTTGAAACGCTTTTATGGAACAATAAGGGTCAAGGGGTCCTGTTTTCTCTTATTACAAGTCTAAACAATTGAAAATTGTCTGGCTCATCTGGCACCCCTGCACACATGGGGCTCCTAGGCTGTTGCCAAACCGCACCATCAGCTCATGCCCCATGCTTTGTTTTTCTGGGAGTCCTTGTAATGTAATGTTTGTCTTATTGTTTGTTTTGTCACATGTATCTTTTTTAAATCACATCTTTTGTCTTGCTTTACCAAGAAAATTAAATATTCAGTAGAGGTTTAATTTCATAATTATGTTTTCAGTTGCCTTCAGATTGAAACATTTGAATTATTATGGNCCCCCCCCCACAGTACCCACAGTGCTTTTTGCAAAAAACATTTATTTGACATTTCGCCACTAGAATACTGTAATATTAACCCTTTAGTTTATCGCACATCAACTTAGACTCATCCTCACCTCCATCTCGTCTTCCACATCAAGGTTTTCATCCACAGCCGGACGGGTCCTGGTTTCATCCTGACTTGCAGATGACGGAGGGTTTAACTGAGAGGAGTTAACGGAGTCCGTCTTGGCCTGGGAACGAGATGTTTCATGTATCTCTGGCCAGCCCATGTCATGAACCAAATGAGGCTGGGCTCGCACTAACTCATGGACGGTTTGGCGTTTGGTTCTGACTAATTCCTGGATGAAGTGTGGCTGAACTGGGCCATCATCTTGGAATGCACGAGCCACGGGGGAACTGAGGGGTATGACACGCTGGGACGAACCCAATCTGAAGGCATCACAGCCGGCCAGAAGAGCTACAGGAAAGAGAGGGGGAAAGAACACCACAGTGTCTTATGACACTGATAAATCTGTCATTCTGGTGGAATTTTATTGATCCCCACGAGGAAATTATATTGTCAGCAGAGGTTTTAGGATTCAAAAGGGTAAAGAACATTAGAGCAAACAAATAAAATAAAATCTAATACAGGCAATATACGGTGGGAATGATAATATATAAAGCAAAAACAATAACTTCCAATACATTTTAATGTATCTTGCAAATGCTTGAGAATGGGAAAAGGGTTAATAAATAAGAAAAAAAATTTGAATGCAAGCCGATTTATTTAGGTCAGCTCTTCGGTATATTAATTGTGACACATATTATGTATAATAATGTAACAATATATACATTTTATTGACAAATAATGTCACAAGTATCAGTGCTGTGTACTATTTTTATCATTCAATGTGCCTGAAATTAAAAAGAAAATCTCAAAAACTGCATGAATGACAGTGGTATGAATAATAGTAACAGGTAACACTTTACTCTAACCCCATATTTACCATTTATAAGCAGTATGTAAACATTTAATACAGGGTTTAATATTACACTATATTGTCGTTTTAAGTAGATATAAATGTTTATTATTACTTGAAATGAGTAAAGACAGAAATGACAGGAGGTTGATGTCTGGTTCAGTTGCTTTAAGTTTTATCTACGATGTCTGTTTTCTTTATTTTCTTTGAAACAGTTTGTATGAATCACAAGAGGCTGAAAAACTGATGAAAGTTTCTTAAAGGCAGTGTCGGCGTATAATGTAATCACTTTAACTTATTATTATTATAATAGATTCAGTGCGGCTTTTGTTTTGTCACCCAGCAGTATACTTCAAAGAACAGCAGCCCTGGAAAATAATAGCAATAAGAGCATTTTGCTTTTCTGCATTATCCATCAAGTGTTTTTGTTTCCACTGCAGCCCTTGGAAAGGCGTGAAGTGGTAACAAACTCTTTTCCCTTCATTTTCTAATCAGTTAATTTACTCATTCATGCATTCACTGATACATCTGTGGCTTCATGAACATTTGGCGCTCATGCTCAGGAGAGTAGGGTGGGAGTTAACCCTTTATCCAATTATAACAGCAGTCACTATTTATTCACTCACTCACTCCCTCATCCATCTATTCGCCCATCCATCCATCACTAATCCCCGTCGCTTGGCATAGAGGTATTGCCCTCACCACAGTCAGTCTTCCTCATGAATCCCATAGTGCTCTCTGTCTGGGACTACAGATGGCCGTCTGACCTCACAGGCGGATTGAGCAGATTACGATATCATATCCAACATGTCTCAAACACGTCTGCAGCATGTTAAGCTCTCCAATCCGTCACCACAAAGCCTGACAGTCTTGGAAGACACAGCTACACCAGTTCCTTCCTGCCGACTGAATTATTTCCAAAAAGAAGGAAACTGTGAGTTCAGTAGCTTCTGTTTATCTTCTGTTTGAGAAGTCAAGAAGCTCCTAAAAGGTTTTATGAGGAATAATTAATGAGCAACACAAAGAGTTTACAGCCATGCTAGTAGCTTTGAGAGGCTTTGGCGCAGCGGTGTTATGTGCTAAATGCTAATGTTGGAATGCTAACATGCTGGTGATTACCATGTTCGCCATCTTAGTCGGGCGTGTTAGCATTTTAACACTTGTTAATTAGCACAAAACACAAAGTAGGATAGCTGAGGCTGACGGGAATGTGATCAGTTTTGCATATTTGGTCATAAATCATTTAAACACATTTAAATGTTGACCTGCTGTTAATGGATCACTGGAGTTCCTAGAATTCATCATGAATGTCTGAACCAAATATCAAACATCCAATATTTTTTGAGACATTTCACACGAAATCACTGTGAAACTGTGAACCTCCTGGTGGCGCTAGAGGAAAGGTCAGGGCATCACCAAACTCATCAGGATTCATCCTCTGGGAACCGTGAATGTCTTTGCACAACATTACTTCTCAAGATACATGAAAACTTTGACCTAAAGGTGGCGCTAGTGTCGGGGTTATTGATGTTTGGAGTTTGCTGTCATTATTTTGGTAAGGCCTTCCTCATGTGTCTTGGTGTGTTACTTCCTGTCTTAGTTGTCTTGTCTCTGTGTTCAGTGTAATTTGTTCATGAATGTTCACCAGCGTTCCTACCGGTGTCTCGTGTATATCTCATGTTTCCCTCATGAATTTTGGATTTATACTTTGTTCTATGTTGTGTGAATTCTGTCAATTCTTTTAAAACAATTTAAAACTCTGCTAATAAAGAAGGCTTTTAGTTAGACTGTTTAATGGTTGTCTGATCTGTGTTTTTCATTTGTATTTAAATCTTCTTATGCATTGTATTTTACTGTAAAGCACTTTGCATTTTTATTTCTGAAAGGTGCTATACAAATAAACTTTATTTACTTACTTACTATGGAATATCACCCGTTTGTCTCTGGATTCACTTTGCTTTGTTTTTGGACCCATTTCACCTCCACCTGTCTTTTGATATATAGCCTACAGTTTCAGGATTTATGTTGCTGCAACTTGGACTGCATTCTTCACCGTCACTGTAAGTCTCACCATTCGTCTCAATAAACATCACTAATTTTACCTCTTCAGTGTAAGTGAAACCTCTGTTTCCGTGTCAGCACCTACCTGGCCAACAGCTAGAGGAAAAGTCAGGGGAGTCACCAGCTACTGGACTGGTGATAGACTTCTTGTAATTACTTTGTGCCGCTGTTACAGCTGTGCCCGAGACATTCAGCGGGATGTCATTATTTTTTTCATTAGATTTGTGGACAATAAGTAAATATTAAAGGCATGGTTGGGGATTTTTTAGGAGGTTAAAACACATTGGCTCATCTTACGTGCCGGTACTGAGGACACGCTGACCACCACCTACTGACTGTGGATAAGTTCTGCATACAGCCCCACTTCAAAAATTCCTTTAAACATTGTCGCCCTCATCCTTTAAGATACAACAAAAACACAATGCTGATTGTATCTGAACAATGAAATCAGGGTAGACTTTTAGTTCACCTTCTAAAAAGTGCTTAGTATAAAACCAGAGGCCTCTAAAATGGCCTGCTAGCCCCACTGCTCTCTGCGGATGACTGGAAGTTAGCAGGAGGACAGAAGAAGAGATAAGGGATCCATCACCCAGAGGAGTAGTGCTGTGGCTCTTTTTAATTCCTTTCTCCTTCCCAAAACCCCAAGTCAGCAGCACTGTGCTGATGTAACTGCACATTAATATAGTGTGTTTCCAACAATCCAAGGACTAAGAACGCCAAACGATGATGAAAAATAAAGTAAAGGGGGAAACAGTTTGTTTATTATAGGAATATCATAGATAATGAGCCAGATACCAACACTAAAAGATGCATTAACAGATCTCTCATTGATTTTTGAGTATTTGACTCAAGTGCAGGCAGATAGAAGCCAATGTTGAGACCTGCAGTAAACCATTAAAAATGGCTTTTCTGCTGACGTAGCTTTCACCTTAGTCTCTATTTTTAACGCTTCCTAATGCGGTGTTACTGTCCCATTTACCCAAGAAAAGATATTTCAGTTCAACTAATGCAAGTGAAAAATCACTGCATAAATTTTCTACATTTACAATGAGTAAAGGGGGTTTGCTCCGAGTGATGTGGGTCAGATGTGTTTTAGCGTCTTTCAGCTCACTGTTTTGGTTTTTAGCCCCACAAATGTACTGTTTTGTTTTCACTCTCACCGCTACCATCAACGTTGTTTTTTGGCCACAGCAGGCAGCTATTTTCAGGGCTGTACATGAACCTGCTCAGCACCAAACCACAGACGGACATATTTAGCGACTAGGTGGTGAACATAGTGGAGCATTTAGCTGCGAAAGAACCAGATATTTCCCTCATGAGCTGGTGTAGAACGAACAAACAGAGTTTTGTTACTATATTACTATATTTATACTATACTATATTTAATTATCAACACATCACATGAAATAAATAAACTATGAATTAAGTCTGTATTGCCTCTCCCTGTTAGTAAATTTACTCAAGTACTGTACTTATTATTTCCATTTTGTGCTACTTTATACTTCTACTCTACTACATTTATTTTGATAACTTTAGTTACTAGTTACTTTGCAGATACAAAATACAGCTATTAATTGATTGATGAATTATTATGGATTAGGCTGCCCAGCACTTTATAATTAGTTAAAATTATCTCTGCTTTTACAAGCTGCAAAATGCATAAATCATTATCATCCAAGTATATATATATATATATTAATGCTGGCAATTAATTAAGAAGCATTTTTTGTTGTATCTCTGTTGCTGTCAGGATGTAATTTTCTTTACATCCTGACAGCAATCAATAAATCAAATGCTCTGACTCAAGTTTCTCCAACATTGCCTACCCCAGCTTTAATCTGAAATGGACCATTCTGCATAATGTCTACTTTTACCTTTGTGTCTAATAATTTTGTACTCTTACTTAAACATTTGAATGTAAACTGTACTAACTTGACTTAAGTAAAGTACCAAGTTGACTACTTCTTCCACTGCTGACTCTGACGTTGTCCAATCACTATTAAACACACCTCTCTCATGCTGCACATCCTAGTTTCACCACTACACAGTGACCTTGAATTTTTTGTCTACAAAGGCAATTTTGCAGCACAATTACTTCAGAAAAAATCTTGCAGAGTCCATCCAGCCGGAGGGACGTGATCAGCTGAGTTAGCCTTATCAGCTTAACACAGATAAGCTCCATGCTGAGCTCAAAGAGGAGGCCCGAGTGCCACAGGGGGATGAGAGCAGGTGCTGGAAGGGAGATATCCTCCTAAGTTCATCAAACCACACTGAACCTGAGATTACAGATGCAGAAAGAAGAATCCTTCCCTGGCAAAAAAATTGATTTTCGCTGGGAACCCAAAGCACACAGCGAGAAAAGAAAGCTGGTCGTCAATACGCAGAGAACACTAAAGTATGCACAGACTGGTTTGTGTTAACCTGATGTGCTTTACACCTTCAGTTCACAAACACTGTTAAACACCAGTGTTTCCCCCCCTAAAATATTACATTAATATTAAACACGTGGAGATCTTTAAAGCAGGAAGACCATAATTTGTATGGAGATAAAAATGTACAGAAAATATTACTCAACATTTTCAGCTTCTGTTCCAACAACGTCAAGTGTTGTCAATTCCCATTTTTTAAAATAATAACAACTTTTGTTTTCTGTTTGGTGTTTGAACGAAGCTGTGTATTATGTGCTTAAGCTGTTTTATGACAGAAAAAAACCCAGATGCTTTGACTTCAAATGTCAAAAATATGACACCACTATTTCCATATGAAGCCAGCTTTTGTTTCCTGCAGCAGTATAAGCCTCGTACACGGGGCTGGGTCTGTGGTTAGGGACGTAGCTAATTAAAAAGGGAGGTTGTAAATTTCCATAAACACCGCAGAATGCCTTCAGTTTCAGCTCACATGCCCAATAAAATCTTATGCTACAGCTGCAGTTTTGCCCCTGTCGTTTCTAGCTTTAGTTTTGTGTTACCACACAGTATGTTAGAGAAGAGGGGTGTTGCCCCTGAAGCCCCCTCTCTCCGTGCTTTAACACCCCTCAAATCAGCTTATGGTCGGCTGGGACCCTCCCTCAAATCCCCTTCACCCCGACAGAGAGCTCGCCATCCCCTTCCTCACCCTCCTCACCAACCAGGCAAACAGTGTTTTATCATCAGGATCGAGAACAGGCAACATTTTATTTCCACTTCCAAAGGCGATAATGTTGATTCTACACTAGACTGTATCGTGAAAAAGCTGGTGTAGCTTCACAGACGCACAGCTGAGACTCCATAATTCACCAGAAAGAGCTTCAGAGGAAATGCACCATCAAAGACCCACAAAAACAACCACTGACACTCAGAGCTCCATATGTGGACAGATTCTGTGCTGCTGCTGATCTGTAATCATCATTAGAGCTGAAACAATTCATCCATTAGTCAGTCACAGAAGGTTAATCAGCATCCATTTTGATGATTGATTTTAGTTTTTCCTTATTCACTGGTTTGAGATTCTCATCAGTTTATGATGATAAACTGAATATATATTGGCTTTTGGACTGGTGTTCGAATAAAACAAACAATCCGAATTCAACATTTTGATTATTTTCTGACATTTTTTAAGACAATTAACGATTAATCAATTGAGAAAATAATAGGTAGATTATTTGTAATAAAAAAATAGACTATTTGTTAGCTGCAGCCCTCATTTTGATAACTGACTCAATGTTTTAGTTATTCATTAGGGGGAAAAATCACTGGTTCCAGCTTTTGCTGTTTGTCCCTGTTTAATATCAATAAATATTTTGGGGGTTTTGAATTGTTGGTTGGAAACAAAACATTTAAAGGCATCATATTTTCAGTTATTTAAAATGTATAGTCAAAACGACTTTAAAGGTAATCACTCACATGAAGTGTTGTTTTGGTTCATCATCACATAGCCTAATCAATAAATTAAAATATATACATTATTACTGTCCGTGACACTGCAAAACTGCCTATGGCCTCGAGTCTTTCCAATTAAAACTAACTTGTGTGTTGAAGGTGATGAAGACTATTATTCTTCATGCGACGCTGGTGTGTGTGCCAGACACTGCAGTGTGTGTCTGCTGATTTAAGTGCACTGCGCGCCTCCCACACACCGCCAGCGCGTGCATCCACTTTGCAGAATTTAACCTGAATGGTTCATTAAAAACAGGCTGCCGGTTGCTCCCTCATTCTCAGCATCATTAATACTAATACCATCATTACTACTGCAACAACACAGGGAGGTAAAACATGTGTGTGGTGCTCTGTAGTGACTTTACACTGACTGTGATGTTTTTCAAAGTCTCCTAAGATTTATCTGGTGGATGTTTTCGACTTGATGTGAAATAGGCTACGTGCATCATCCTGTAAAATATCCGCTTACTACAGCTGCGGGTTCACGGGCGGATAAAACAAACAGATGGGGATATTTATATATATATAAAACAGACTCACCAATCAGTGTGATGAGGAGCGGGCCCTGCATTTCTGCTGCACTGCTCAACATCCCTCCTCCGCTGTGAATGGACAGATCACGCAGGTTTCAGCCGCAGATGCTCTCTGGATGTGAACGGAGGCCGTCAGGAAAACGCCGTGCTCATGGCTGGCTGTCCTGTCTGCGTGCGGGCGGGCTCTCTGACTACCTGTCTGAAGGGTCGGTGCGGAGAGACAGGCGGGCGGGCGGACAGACAGGATGTGTGTGCGGACAGAGCTGCGGCCAGACCACGATCTGCTGCTCTGCTGCACCACCACGACGCTGCGTGTCCTTCTCGCTGGTGGCCGCTAGGTGTCGCCGCCGCTGACTGCTGGTGCGTTCAGGTGCTCCTCAGAAATTCTTCCTTTTTCATGTCCCCAACTTTTAAGACAAAAGAAATAAAAAGGGGAACAATTGAGGCAAAGAAACCAGGAACAAGACACGAGTATATTGAAAAAAATAGATTATCAAGAGCAAAATTAACATATTAAATATAAATATGCAAAAGAGTATTAAATTATATAGGCTATGTTTTTATACCAGTGGTGGAAAGTAAGAAAGTAGATTTAGGTAAGTCCAATTTTGAGATGCTTTGCTATTTTATATAGTATTTCCATTTTATACCACTGTATACTTCTACTACACTACAGTTCAGGGGCAAATATTGTACCCTACTTTTATACTCCACTACTTACTTTACAATATTTGCTAACTGTAGTTATTAGTTACTTTACAGATTCAGATTAATAATATAAAACCATAGCCTTAATTTAGTAAATAAAATAAGCTGCACTTTACCAGCTACAAAATTAAAGTGATGTACACATTAATACATAAATAATTATAATCCAATAATATAATTAAGCTTATTCTGAAATCCTTCACATAATGTGGTATTTTAAGCATTTTGAAGCTAATACTTTTGTACTGTTAATATTGTTTTGGGGGACAAATTACAGAAACACCAGAGAATACAATATACTTGATCACAACACAACAAAGCCTCAGAATTTTCAGAATTGTGGCGAGATTAATGAAACACTACACTACACGCTTATGTCTGAACATTAATAAAGGTTGAGCAAATGTACCATTAAGGATCAGGCTACTTTTGGATAGCTGGATCCTGCAGTATTGTTGCATGTGTTTTTAAAAGTGAAGCCCTGAACTCAGTTGCTGGATTTCTATTATAGACATTATCTAAGCATTTTACTTTTGTAGCTGTTTTACGGGGGTATTTTTAAATATTTCATATACTATTGTGAAGTTTCATCTATAAGAATGCATCATATTTTAGTTGTAAATCATCTTTTCCTATGTAAAATCTCAACAGTAAGTGTAATCAAATGTGTAATACTCAAGTACAAGGACCATTAAAGTGTACTTCTTTAAATATACTGTATTTTCCACCATTGATTAAAAGCTTGTGCTTTGTTTCTTGTTTCATTACTTCTGCCTTACCAACACCACCAACCAAACCATAGGTCCCCATGTTTAAAAATGGCAGATGAAAGTTTTCATCTGCCCATGAAACTCTAAAATTTACCAAAAGAGAACATGTTTCTTTTTCCCAGGTTGGGAATTTCTACTAAACCTTCATTAACATTTTATTTTTACAGTCAAGACATTCAGCTGTTTAATTTACTCTGAGCCACCGTGCACAATCAGTAAGTTTACACCACAGGCGGCCAACAGTCAGCTGAAATTAAAGAGCTCCCACACTGCAGACACAACACAATTAGATCAGAGTTCATTAATGAGCGCTGCCTGAAATCAAGACTAAAGCCCCTGTGGAGGAAAGAGCGGACAAGACACGTTTAACAAATACAAGTTTAATATCACAACAGACCAACAATCCATCATCAAGTGAATTTCAACAGTAGAAACATCAAGCGTTGGTTTATTTTAAGCTCTAAGCACTTTGTGTTTATTAATTATCTGACAGGAGTGGAGGCTTAAATTCCAGCTACATTCACTTTACATGTGAACACAAAAACCTCAAACACCAGAAATACAAGTGAGTCTGTAAAATAGCCAGCCAGTAAGAGAGGAATTTAAGCTAACAATAAATCCTGTTTCTTCAACAACACAGACATAAACATGTACATTTATTTACAATTAGCCCCAGCTGAGGGCAGATAGATACCAACCTGGGACGAGACAGAAAACACAGGAGGAAGAACAGCGAGGAGTGAGCGCTGACTGTTTCCAAAAGGTCTGAAGAGTTAGATTTGGTTATTTAATTGTAGTATTAAACTGCCTATTTTTATTCTTTTCTTTTTTGCAGCTTGCTCACTTCCATCGCACTTG
The DNA here is from genome assembly GCA_029875015.1 of Lepomis gibbosus. Lineage (NCBI taxonomy): Eukaryota > Metazoa > Chordata > Actinopteri > Centrarchiformes > Centrarchidae > Lepomis > Lepomis gibbosus. The sequence goes on from JAPMOB010230061.1 coordinate 58,085, forward strand.
TTTTACCAAACGTTAGCTCTCATTTTGGAGTCAAACACTTCATCTCATTTGTGGCGACGAGGCACAACATCAGCTCTGCACATGAAATGATAATTAGACTTTCTGAAGGTGCATCTCCACTACAAACTGTTTACTCCCTGTGACCGCAGATACCCAAAGAATCCAGTGGAAACTCGTGATCAGTGGCCATTTCACCATTTTGTGAAGGATCTTCCCTTATGCACATCCACCTCTTTCTCAATTCTCTCAAATTAGTTCAACATGTAAAGCTCCAAGTTAATTTTTTATGTTTCCCACTCCGACAATCTTCTATTTACATCTACGCTTTCACAAAATGTCCTTCCAGGCATCAGTTTAGCTTCACCCTGGAGTCCAACAATGATGGAAACCCAAGCACTTTTTGGGTCCTGAAATAGAGTTCATGAAGCACTACTATTGGAAGAGGAAGAGGAGGAGGAGGAGGAATGACTCGTGAGGCTCTTAGAACTGCTGCACGATCAGTTTCTTCTTCCCGTCGTGGCTGAACTTGTTTGAGCGGAAGAGGTCGCTGTCGTAGAAGGCCGTCAGGTTGTGGATGTTGATCTGTCTCGCCTGGAGGAGGGAGAGGACCGGGGAAAAGAAGGAACAGAGACGGACAAGAGGAGGTGATTAGAGATTGAATTCATTTCTACGCGTCGACAGAAGAGATGGAACAAACAGTGTTTCAAGTAAGGCTAGAGTTTTGGCTCCCAAGTAGAAGTATCTCTAGACGAAAGAATCTGTATCAGCCCTGAGAGTCTGATCCTGATCTGAACAGTAATCTGTGTTTAGTCATCTCAGCCTGCTGATGTTTTAAAGCTGCTCTCTTTCATGACAGTGGGAGATGCACAGCATGCACATTTAACTACATAGTGAAAACTAGGCGTTGGCAAAATGCAGTTTTGCTAAGCTACAACTCTCGCTCTCATTAGCAAAAGTAACTTGATTGTTGTTATGTGATATGTATGATGCTTTGGCAATACTGTTTTACAGTCATGCCAATAAAGCGAATTGAACTGTACATAACATTCAGCTAGCAGCTCGTAATTTGTAGCCAGCGCTAACTGTCGCTTTCACCAGATAAAATGACAAACTAAGTTAGGTCACATCAGCTAATTAGCATTAATTCTGTGAGAAACCTAACAAGACAAAATGTATCATGCCTGTTGTCGGGCTCTCATTTCAGTTCAAGAGGCTGTTGGTGAGTAAACAGAAGGGAAGAAAGTTGGATGGATAAAAAATGACTTGTCAATTAGCTCCTTAATACTAGTGAGAAAAAAAGTTTGGTCTGACAGTAAAACCATAGAAAGCACCAGTTATTTAATACCTAAACATTCACTAACTGTGCTAATGCTAATGTTAGCATATGTTAGCATATGTAGCATTTGTTAGCATATGCAGCATATGTTAGCATATGCTAACATTAGCATAGACTCACCATGGAATCTAACGCTAAGCATTGCTAAAGGTCGCATGTTAACACCAATCTATTGATGTTAACATATGGACACTTAGCATGTAACATTCCGCATGCTAGCAGTACCACAGTTATTTTTACACGGGTCATTTAACATGCTCATCATGTCCTCATCGTTTATTGTCACCTTCTCATGCAGGTCTTTCTCTGGTATCTCGATGGTGTCGTTCTGGACTCCGTATCGGTTCCTCTGATAGCTGACCTGCTCGGCCACCAGCTGCTTGAGGATGAAGAGCAGCAGCTCGTTGTTGTCCCTGCGGAAGGCGAGGTAGCGGGAAAACGTCTGGACAGAAACACAAGAAAACACCGACTTTAAAAAAAACATATAAACAGAAAGCATCAGTGGTAGGGCTGTCGCGATAACTGCAAAATTGAAATACGGCGCTATTGGTCAAGCCTACCAGAGGACGGCAAGCACAGCAACAACCGCAATGTTCACACTCCCATGCGTTAAATTAATAAAACCGTAACGAGCTCTCTAACGGACGGACCGTCATGGGCTGTACGTGACCTGACTTCAAACTTTAAAGCGCCAAGTGTTGCCATGTTGTGTGTTGTTTGAAGCTAACTTGGCATATTGCACAGCTAGCAGGCTCGGCAATGTTGGACTAATGTTGTAATCTTGAGGGACTTTCGAGAGAATCTGAACAATAAGCCTCATTTGTAGCTCCCTAGCTAACGAGCCTAGTGTGTCGGATGCCTGCAGCTGTTTTTCCATGTTGCTTTCTGCGGAAATTTAGTTATTGCGTTACTACAGCGCGGTGGTTAGTTGTGGAACCTACTGCTTCTCCTGTACCGTAGTATCACTGAACCCATCCTCCTGTACTGTGCACCACGCTCTCTGTCACCAGTAGAACGTTAAACTCAGACAGGTTAATGATGTCACTCCTGTGTTGTGTATAGATACGTTTACTACATGTAGTTTGTGTGTAGAATCCATGTTGAATGTGCTCTTTGTACAGACTGAAAAGAAATTTCCTCCAGTGAGGACAATAAATCTGAATCTTGATAGCCTATTCTGCTTCGCACCGCTGTGTGTTGCTGCAGTATGTAAACTGACTTGATAAACATGCCCTGAAGGTCACAATATAACTAACGTTACGTGTGAAAAAGACACGATCAAACTAAAAAAAATGAGTTTGCTTGGGAATGTTGTTGACTCGCAGCAGTCGCACCTTCCTCATGCTCCTCATGACGCTGAACTTCTGCGTGTCGATGAAGCTCTCCAGCATGACCCTGATCGCCATGTTGACGTCGTCCTCCAGCACATAGTCCCTCAGGTGCATCTTGGCGTGGGCCTCCGCCATGCGGATCATCGACTCGATATGACGAACCGTGATGGGGATGCTGCCTGTGGCCTGTTAGTGACACCAAACCAAGATTAATGAATATTTAATTATTAGGGCCAAACTGCCATTTAAAGCAGCAGCAACTACTTTTTACCTGCTTTGAGGGTCAAATGTCAAACTAATTATGACCATAAGGACTATTAGATACATTCATGTTATTTAAATTACATTCCTTTGTAGAATTGTTGGTAAATTATGCTTCTTTGTGATTTCTTAACAGGTTTTAATGTCACTGGGTGGAAAAGTTGAATGAACTCACCATCGACTCTTTGCGGAGGTCACTATAGATGCGAGCCACCTTGTCCTGGTCCATCTGGTTCAGTTTGGGATGAATCTGCAGACAAACAACAAAACGGAAAATTAGACAAAACGGAAAATTAGTAACAAAACTTTAGCCTGGTCTTTTCCACATCCTGTTGAACCAAACACAAAATTTCTATTTTATTGATGTCAGCCAAATATCAATATTTTTAAAACAAAAAGGGGGAAAGAATAAATTTTAAAAAGTGTTTTATGGTTTATTTTGTACAGATGTTAAAATTTTTGCCAGTTAAAGCAGTTACTTATTTAAAGATGTGTAATTTTATGATAAAAACATTTGCAGAAGCGGCAACAATATATCCGAAAACTCTCGAATTAGACTGTGAGTGAATGTGTGAGGCCGTCAGCGAGGATGTTAGAGCGCGTGTACGTACCCGCTCCTTGGCGTAGATGATGTACTTCTTCACGAGTTCCTGGGGAATCGGCGGCACGTCGGACGTGTTGGGCAGAACCACGTCTTCTAAGGCCACGCCCCCTTCCTTGTTGCTAGGGTGATGTTTGATGTGGGAGCCAACCACGAAGCGTGCCAACATCTCATCCTGGTTGGAAAAAGAGCAGTGAGGACTTGGCACCAGCCTGAATTTATACTTTTAATTTAGATTAAATTCCCTTCCACTAATTTAACTAACCCTTATATACAGATATAATATAACAATTTAACTTCAAAACAAAAAGTTGATCAAGCATGTTTTTCCTCAATTATTTGTAATTGAAACAATAAAAAAAAAATAATTCTCAGATTGTAGGCGTGATTGGGCAGTAAAAGTTTCTACCTGCTACTCCAGTTACACGGACGTTAGAGTTAAAGAAAGAAATCAAGGTTATGAAGATGAGCTTGTACCTGTACAGGGTCGATAGTGTCTCGGACGACGCACAACACATCGAAACGAGACACGATGGGCTCCGTCAGGTCCACGTTGTCAGCAAAGGTCAGGGAGGGGTCATACCTGCCGCCTGCACAGAAACAAGCACAGAGAGCTGAAAACAGACAGGAAAGCAAAAACGCCGCCAGCAACATCTTCCTGAAACATATTCATACTTAAACATATGCTTCACACACTTCTTTAGCTCTTTTAGAACTAATAATAAAACTATAATCCCAAGAGACAGTGGAGCTTTATTCTGTCCGTGATGAATGTAAATAAGAACTTCTGCAGGAAACAGAACGGATTATTACGCTTTGAACGGAATAGCAACAGCTGATGAATATCAGCTTTGTCAGTGTGATCAAATGAGGCGAGAGGAGCACTGTGAGCTTCGAACAGATTTCACACTGTGTTACGTACCAATGGGGTTAGACGCAGCGATGACGGTGCACCTGGCCTGCAGCGAGGTGACGATGCCGGCTTTAGAGATGGAGATGCTCTGCTGCTCCATGGCCTCGTGGATACTCGTCCTGTCTGCATCATTCATCTGGAGGACAGAGTGAGGTTAGATCTTTGTTTAGTCACGATGTAATAGTGATGTCTGACAGAAAAAGCCACAGTCGATGTTAAAACACTTTCACAATCTGTCCTTTCTCAGCTCACCTTATCAAACTCATCGATCAGACAGACGCCGCGGTCGGCCAGCACCAGCGCTCCGGCCTCCAGCGTCCACTCGCGGCTGATCGGGTGTCTCTGGACGTAAGCAGTCAACCCGACGGCCGAGGCCCCCTGGCCCGTGGTGAACACAGCACGGCTCGACACCTTCTCGACATACCTGCAAAGACAAATCCATCAAACTTAAATTTAATATGCTTCTGTTTTATTTTGATATATTTCTGGTAATTTTGTTATAAATACAGAAAGATACAGGAAAAAAGTGACATGTTTTCACGTGTCATGTGTTGATACGTACTTGAGGAACTGGGACTTGGCGGTTCCCGGGTCTCCACACAGCAGCACGTTGATGTCTCCACGCACCTTGTGTTTCCCACCTGGAAGAGAGAGGAGAGAGTTTGTGGGTAACAGAGTCGGAGGGAGGATGTTGTTGCTCCAGGTTTGCAGTTGACTCGCCTACCTGGATTTTTGGGTTCTCCCCCAAACAGCGACAGGGCCAGGGCTCTCTTGATGTCCTCGTGGCCGTAGATGGACGGCGCCATGCTGGCAAAGATCTACAGACAGGACAGACAGTTAGGAAACGTCCGTACAGCCGTGATTATAAAAACTGTTGGTCGGGAAATAACACAAAGCATCAATCGTTTGAAGATCCTGTTTTAATTTAGTAATACAGTTTACAAAACAGCCTCCCTGTGTTGTGATTAAATGTGTGTTTTGCTTGTTACTTTTTAAAAATGTCAGACTTCAGTTTAAACTGATGAGGGTTAAGACCTGGTTTTAGGGTTCAGGTTACAATTAGGTTTGGGGTAAGGTTAGGGATGTAGGGTGCGTGCGTGTGACTCCTCACCCTTTCTCCGATGCGTTCGTCCTTGGACAGGGCGACAATGGCTTTGATGTCTTCGTCCGTCAGCTCGGCCACGGCGACGCCCTCGTCTCTGCGGGTGATGTGGTTGGCCATGATCACTGTGGCAAACACTGGGAAGCCGTTGGACATGTTCAGAGAGCCGTCGTAGTTGTTGTGGTAGATGCCCGTCAGTTCCTGATGGAAAAATAAATAAAATCATTCACCACGTCTAAGTTTCCTTTTCTTTTTCACCAAGGTGCAGATTTTAAACACCCGGTAATCACAAATTATGTTTTAGGAAAAAAACTTTTTGCCTGCCAGTTTAGCTGTAGGCATGTCTCAAACGTCTGTAAGGACAAACGTGTTTTAAACTCCACTCACAATCTCGTCTCCGGGCTTGCAGCTGTCCACCAGGTCGGCCAGCAGGATGGCGTCTTTAGAGCGCGGGAGGCGGCCGGCGGCGACCTTACCGGGGCTTTCCTGGATGGTGATTCTCTGGTAGTTTTGGTACACAGTCTGCAGCAGGAAGACGATTGGTTGATGACAGTGACAAAGAGACATTGGCTGATACATAACAGGAGAATGAACCAGCTTATCAATAAATGCTTTGTGTTGCTTTTAAATTAAAATAAAGCAGCAGACACAACGTGCATCCAGAATTAATTTATCAATTTAAACATTCAACCTTCAAACCAACATCTCAACCACACGGGGGCCTCTCACCTCCTCCATGTTGATCTCGAAGGGGCCCATGGACTGACACTCGGGACAGGAGCCCGGCTTCACCTCCTGGTTCTGCGACTGGAAGAAGGGTCCCAGCACGAAGTTACACTTGTTACAGTTGTACTTGACCATGCCGAGCTGAGGGAGGACGCCGGTGCAGCTGCTCACCACGCCGCTGGTCCGGATCAGCTGGTTCAGGTGGAGCTGCCTGAAGAGAAGGAGAAGAAGAAGAAAACCTGATTGTGAAGTGCAGAAAGCTTCAGACTCTGACTGCGCTGTTGCTATTTTACTTGTGCAATCTTCCAAAACATTTTTGTGGCCCTTGGCATTTATATAACATCTATTATTTACCATTCCATCTGCTCGTATTGATTTAGATGTCTGAGCTGCTCTGAGTAGAAAGTGCTTCACGCAGTGTTTGTGTATAGAGTACCAGGAAATCAGCAAGTTAATTTACATAAGCCATGAAGTAAAGGGCTTTACAATCAGTAGAACACGGGAAAAACATTTTAGGGAAAAAGAGAAACCTCATGCTGCGTCCATGTGATATGAGTTATCGTAAATACGAGTTTTCAACTTAAATAGCGTTCACTTCAGCATCCAAGTCGTAAGTATGTCTGAGAAAGATCTACGACTTGGCGCTAGATAATCCTGTCAAGGAACAATAAATCATAGTCACATGGCTAATTCAGTCATTAAGATGTGAACTCTTGCAAGTCATGTTGCAGACAGAAGTGGGGGCAAAAGTTAATATATTACCTGAGGGAGCGGATCTCCTCCACCAGCGGCAGGTTGCAGATGCGGACGTGGATCTCATGGGCGATGCGGTCGTACTTCGGGTACATGGCCAGCACCACTTCTTTAGCTGCTTCATCGAAAACCTAAAGACAAAACAGGCACATTGGTCAAAAAAGGAATATTTTAGTGGACTGAGTTTGATTCAGGTCACTCAGACACCTGTTGTCAGGTTGGTTCAGACTAAGGAAAAAATAAACAAGCCATTGTTGTTCTTTAGTTCTGGTCTGTTTTATGCTTACACTTTTAATAACAATTCAAGATAAGTAAATTTGAATTCTGTAATTGGATTGTGTGAATCATTATAATACAGTAACGGTCTCAAACGATGTTTATTAAGACTAACAACAACAGAAATACACTCACCTTCAACATCTCAGTTGGAGCCTCTGGTAGGAAGTACGCCAAAACATGCTCTCTGGCTGCGAGGTCTTCATAGTTTACAACCAGACTCTCCTTATTCTCTGAAAGGACAAGGTCATTAATTTAAATCCAGAAAGCAGTTAACTGTCCATTTATCAGAGAGCATGTATGAACACATGTCAGCATTTTATAAAACATGAGTTGAAAAAGTTGAGCTACCTTTGCACATGTCGCTGATCTTCTCCTTGAACACGTTGTGGCCGTTTTCGTCGACGTGGGTCCGCAGGAAGTTCTTGAAGCGGTTGTAGATCTCCAGCCTTGGAGCCGCCATGGACACCCACTCCCTCACCGTGTGGCCCTGCAGACCGGGAACATACCGTCAAGACCCTCTACCACAGCTGGAAGGTACCAGTACATCAATGCATCTGTGCTTTTGTTACTCAAGCGGCAGCATTACAACCTTCATATCCTCCAAGTTCTCAATGCTCTCGATCATTTCCTCTTCTTCTCCATCTGCAACGCCCTCTGCTGCCCGCTCGGCCAACCGCCTTCGCCGAGCCGCCGGGCGCTCGTCGTCTTCATCTTCGCTGTCTGGATAAAATGAATGGATTATTCAGTCACTCATCTTTACATCCCACCACCTTCCCACCCAGACCCTTTTAAAACCTCTGCCTAACACTTGTGTCTTTTAACTTTTTTTCTGATTTATTTATTTTTATTTACATTAGATGATTTCCTTTTGGGAAATAAGCTTCATTCACACACACACACCGCAAGAAAAACCTACATTGACATCCGTTCCCTACTCACCGTAGAGCAGTCCTCTCCTCAGCCGTCCGCTGACGCCCTGCTCCCTGTCCCTCCTCCTCATGGCCTCTTCGGCGGCGGCCCGGGCTCCAGGCGACAGCTCCGACAGATCCTCGTCATCCAGGTCCAAACCCTCTGCTTCATACTGATCCAGCGCCGGGATAGCACGGTAATCCCTGAGCAGAGACAGACGAGAAAAAACACCTGTAATCGAGCCCCCAAGACTTTCAAACACAAAAACAAATCTGCTATTTCAAATTCAGAGCCAAACCTCTCCATCCCGTCCCCGATCAGTTCCTCTCCCTCTCCATCTTCCTCCTCCTCTCCGGGCAGGGTTACATCCCCCAGCAGACCCTCCGACTCATCCTCGAAGGGCGGCAGGTCTCGTCCGGGGCTGGAGGTCAGGTCTCCCCTCCTGGAGGCCCGGCTGGGGCTGGTGGCCATGTGGTACGACTCAGAGGAATCCTGTCGGCGAACACACGGATTACTCCAATTATTGTTATTTCAACTGGACATGACTCATCTACCAGAGTTGCAGTACTCATGTACAGTGTACTACTGGGCACCATCATTTTACAGTGTATTTTCAAATATACATTTATTTTTTATGGCTATCTAATGTACTTGTGCTCATTTCACCTGTAAATGTGTTTTTACTTACTGTTTCTTAATGTTTTTAGTGTGTAACTATTTCTAAATTATATTTGTTTTATGCGTGTGCTTGCCTGTTTTTGCCAAATTTCCCATACTGGACAATAAAGACTAAACTGGACTATTAATTATTATTTTACTTGTACTACATGTAACAGATGTCTTTCACTACTGATTAAGTTACCGGCTAAGCCCTTAAAAGCGTGCATTTGCACATTATCAGTATCAACTATTTTGTGCAAATACCTCTTGTGTCAGAGGATGAACTCTATTTTATCACATAATGTAATGTGATACAAGACAAAAAAAAACTACAGAAAGGTACTTTGTCTTGCAGTAAAGTTTTACTGTGAACAACCCTGCTATGTCTTTTGAGTTAATTTACTCCTCATAACATGATAATAGATTACAAAGATAGAATAACTAAGAAACAATGGTTTTACCAGCAGCTGGTGGCCATGTGGTGAAAAACAGAAAAGTCACAAAAGGTAACAGGATGAACTGAAGAGGTTTAACATAATAAAAAGGAGGCAGAGATAGAAATAGTAAATATGAATGGTCACAACATGTGGAAGTGATTGTATAAGTAAAAGCTTTAAGTTTTAAGGCTGTTTCATTAGGTAAATTACGTTAATGTCTGTTATTATCTCACTTGACTGCTTTAATCTGCATCTGCATTACAGTTCACACTGTAAGTTAGTTAATCCACAGACATAAACTGACACTTTATTTTATTAATTTAACGTTAGCAGATAACAAAAAGCTCAACAGCCACATGTCAAGTCTGTCTTTCACAGCCCGAGGACAAAACAAAACAGACACATGATTATAGTTCGTGCTGTTTGTAACGGTGCAAAGGCGGCAAAAGGCATTTTTAATTCAGTGCAGATTTGACTTTAAACGTGGTTTTATTCATTCTTCTGATATAACGTTAAGTAATAACGTAACCCTCATGTCATGTTATGGCAGTGATGCCGGCAAAAATGCAAATATCAACTTATTAACCACACGAAACTCAACCAACAAGCTTAAATCTCCTAATTTAACTTCTAACTCCCTCAGCAGAGACTAGAAACCGAGATTTCGTCTGTTTTTAATCAGTTTTAACTCACCGCCATTGTTCCAGTCTGTCTCTCTCTGCCTCTTGTAAAGAAACTTCTGCTTCCTGCGGGGAGTCACTTTTCGCGCGAAAAAAACACGTGATGATCAAAGCCCGCGAAAAATAATGAATATTCAAATAAGCCACTGACGTTGTGCCTTCTTATTGGTCAGTCTGTTTTAACCAGGCGGTGTCTCAAATCTACAGTGCGTTTGATTTTTTTTACAGCGTATACGCTTGGACCACAAAGGTTTGACTTACACACACTTCAGTATTAAATGGCTGTATTGGCATGTTGTTTTAATCCAAATATGTTCCTAAAGCAGAAAGTTACAATTAAATAACAATTGTTTTATTATGTTGCTTTTTCTTATTGACCTGTACTGACTATAGACTAAATCTGGCTAAAGCTCAGATATTTATATTGATGCAAGCAGAGACGTTCATTAATGTGCACTGTACCTTTTACTAAATAAATAAATGAGCAATTATTTAAAAGAAACCCAATAATAATCATAATTGTGATAACATCACAGTACTTTTATACAACCAACAACAATTATTTTCTTTATTGTTCTAAATTTCTACTGGTTGTTCTCAGTTTGTGGCTTGAGGAGATACATTTTGCTGGACTTATTTGGACATTTCTCCCAGTAAGTAGGAGAGTTTCAGTCTGTCTGTCTGTCTGTCTGCCTGTCTGATATAGATTGGACACCCTCCATGAGGCTCCTTCAGCCGGTTTGGTGGGGACGCCTGTGATAGACAGCAGCGCCAGGCAGCACCATAAAACAAACTCACCCTTCTCTCAGCGTCAGAGTAGGGGCGGAGTTTATGACGTGATATTTTTTCCCGGGAAAAATAGGCCGCGTTCAAGAAAATCCGTTTCTGCACCCTTGCTCATATCCTCTCTCAGAAAACGTTTGGCCCTGTCCCAAAATGTTTAATGTCGTCAGTTTTTCTTTTCATTTTAAAACATTGGTGCCAACAAAAGAACATTTCAAGGACATTCTTTGAGTATTTAAAATCACAGCAGTGTCACACATTGTGAGTACATGGTGTTACCATCAATCTTAGTTTTCCCGGCTGTAGGCAGGCCGGCCCAAACGGTGGTGGTAATTATTCTCAACATTTGTTATTTTTCCCATTGAGTTTGCGGATGTTTTATTTCCTTGAATGCATTTGAACATGTTGTACTTGCAGTTATTGTTAGCTTTCTGAAGAGTGGAGATGATTTATTTGTCTTTGTGTCAGTGGAGTAGCTACTTTTATTCAAGTACTGTAACGTTACTTCGGCAAAAACTTGCAGCACATTATCAGACTAGATTTTCAGCAAAGAGTTAAGACGCTGGACTGAAACACACACCGTGTTACATGTGAAGTGAAAGCAGCAGAGGAGGGCTGACGCTCCACCCCTCACATGCCTGACCAGAGAAAAACGGGATTTTTCCTCCAGAGACACGGACCGATAATCAGACGATCAGATTCACCTTCAGATCAAACTACTTCCTCTGAGTGAGATCAGCATTAGAGGAGAAACGTGGAAAACTACAACACTGCTGTTTCAACTTCTGACGCGCACATTCTGAAGGTGAGTTTGACTATAACATGACTCAAAGTGAAACTGAGTAGATGAGGAGCAATACGACATAGATTAGTCTAGTCTGCCGGATAGAAGAAGAAGAAGGATGTCTGTGTCCTCGGCGTCCAAGGCGAAGGACGTGTGTGTAAACGCTGACTGAGGTTTAGGTCAATATTGGGTTGAATGATCACAGCTCAGACACTGAATTTATCTTTTCTTTCTTTCTGGGATTAAGTTCTTTTGGAAATAAACGGAGTAAGGATAGTATGGACGAGGGCGAACGTTGTGAGAAAAGTTCTCAAAGGAAGAGGGGGGCTAAGCAATGGCAGCGAGTCAGAAGACTCGAGTGAACGAGTAGTGAGGCGGAAAATAGATCAGGAAGGAGTGAAAGTGCTGGTAAAGTTCAAAGAGGGTCATGATATTAAGTCAGTAGGGCCTTTTGCTCTCACTAA
>JAPMOB010230072.1:0-10724 GCA_029875015.1 Lepomis gibbosus
CCCTGTGTGTCCTGCATTTGGGTCCTCACCTGCTCTGCCCTGCACTCCACACACACTACCCTGCACCCCAAGCGTGACACTTATCAAAGAAACATACAATGTGCTTCACAGAGGCCCAGAGAGAAGGATGAAATGAAACTACAGGGCAAAATAAAATAAGAAATAAAATGGAAACCAATAAATTAAACAGGTGACAGATAAAATCAGGATAAGATTTCTGATAAAAGTGCGTTTTTAGAGGAGACTTTAAAGAAGACACTGACTGTGACAGCCTAATTTCTTCGGGCAGGTCATTTCAGAGCCTCGGGGCCCCGACGGCAAAAGCTCTTAAGATTTCAGGCTGGATTCAGGGAGAAACAGGAGACCCCCTGCTCAGGTGTGATAAGATCGTACCTCTTGGTTCTGGTTAAAAGCCGAGCAGCTAAGTTCTCCACAGCCTGTAGTCTTTTCAAGGTTTTCGATTAAGACTAAAGAAGAGGCTGTTGCAATTATTAAGGAGTAGGAACAGTTTCTCTATCGTTAACATTTATTTTAATAATAAAATAATAAACAATATTTTTGAGGTGACAAAAACTTTACTGGACAGCTTAGTGATGCTCAGAACGTAAAGTGCTATCAAACAGGACACCACGGTTTCTTGCAACAGGCTTGATATGTTGTGATAGATGACCAGTAGATGGCAGAATATGTTTTCTGATATGTTGGGGCCCAATAAAAAGGATTACTGTTTTATTAGAGTTTAGCTACATAAAATGTATCGAAATACAATTTTTATATGAGCCAGGCAGTCCTGTAGGGAACTCAGTATGCTGAGATCAGTGGGCTTCACAGGGAGGTACAACAGTGTGTTATCTGTGTGTGATCTGCATAACAATGAAAGGAAACATCATGTCTACAGATCACATCACCCAGGGGGAGCATATGTATGGAAAACAAAACTGGTCCAAGAATTGACCCTTGAGGCACACCATAAATGATGTGGGAAGAGGCAACATGAAGCTGTTAATACAGACACAATAGAGATGCCTCAGTGTATCTAAAAGAATGCTATGATCACTTTTGTTGAAGGCAGAAGCGCCAGAATTAAACACAGTGTTCACAGACTGAGTGGTCTTCTTTAGTAAACTGACCATTGTTATGTTGCAGTCTTGTTTTTTAAGTAAAATAAAAATTAAAAAACAAGATTTTCACAAGTACTTCATTACCTTGCCTATAGATGCGCAGTGCATCCAGCAGCTTTGATCCTCGGAGTTGAGCTCTCAGGAGGCCCACGTCCAAAGTCATTAGGCCCGACTCGGGGCTCTCTCCTTGCACAACACGGGGCTCACCTCCTCCACCCACTGCCTCTGCTTTGGGCAGCAGGCAGTGGACAAAGTGAACCCTGGAGCGACGCACCATGTCAATCAGAGCATCCTAAAAACAAAGGACTCAGATATCAGCTTCTGCTTGTTGACAGAACAACAGTTGTTCTTTCTAATAGTTCATTGTGGCAGTTTGTGCTGACTGCGAACCAGCAATCTGCATGCAACCTACAGCAGCTGCATGAAGCAACTAAAGAAGTTTCTTCAAGACCCCACTAACCCTCACTGATGTGTAAACAAATGACTTTGACTGATCAGACCATTATTCAGGTTGAGTGGAGCTATGCAGGGAATTACATGTCACTGAGCTTAATGTCCTCATAAAAAGGGTAAGAGGCCCCATCCACACTAGTGCCTTTTCAAATTAAAACGGAGACCTTTTGCTACGTTTGCACCTCCCAGCCAGACTACAATGAAGACCTAAAACGGAGAAGTTTGGAAACGCTGCCGACCCCGCTTTGCGTTTCAAAACTTTTAGTTTTACCTTTATTCATTTAGCTGACGCTTTTATTTAATTGCTATACATTTCAGAGGTTGCACGCCTCAGGAGCAAGTAGGGGTTAAGTGTCTTGCTCAGGGACACAATGGTGGATGGGTCTCAGTGGGGAATTGAACCCGGGTCTCTCACACCAAAGGCAGGTGTTTTATCCATTATGCCATCACCACCCTTACCAAAACGGAGGACTTTAGAAACGATGACGCAGCCGCTCACGCTCGACTCTCTGATTGGGTCTTGCCGAGCAGAAACTCGATGCTAATGACCGGGTTTTTGCATCGTATTTTTATTAAAATATTATGTACGGTGCAAATAACACTTATTTCCCTGCACTTGTACTGGGGCCTGAGTTGTAGGATAATAATAATAAAGCCTCTTTAAATGCATAAACTCACTTTATATACTTACATATTTTATTACACTTACAGTATATTGTTGATTATATGAAACAATGACATGAACATTTACTTTATGTTTTGAAATCTCTTTGAATAAGTAAAGTTCGTACCAGTTTTTTCTCTCCCAATACTGATACCAACTTCAAAACTTTGGATTGTACTTAATGACTTCAAAATAATTTTACCAACTGACACTGAAAATAACACCTAAAACAAAAACAAGCCATCACAGTAAATTACTTCAGCAGTGACAAAGGACCAGTCTGTAAAGTTTACAGGTAAGGCGATTTCAGCAAAGAAGTACAGGTTTTAATCACCAGCCCCTCCACTTACCACTTGGAGTTTGACCTGGATACACAGGCTCTTCTTCTTGACGGCAGCCACTCCTGTGGTGAAGGTTTTCCTCATGCTGGTGGCTCGTCGCAGGGCGAGCTGGGAGCTTCCCTCTAGACCTGCGATGGAGCCCGACAACACTGTGGCCCCGCTGGCCCGGCCCATAAACAGCCCACTGATGTTCTTCCTGTGGTTTCAGAAGAATAGATGTTTTTGTTTGGTTGGGTTTTTTTTGGCCATTATTTGGTAGAAGAGCTGAGAGGAGAAAGAGGGGATGACATGCAGCAAAGAGCAATGGGCTGAAACCGAACCCGGGCTGCTGCAATAAGGATTTTAACCTTGTACATGGTGCGACAGCTTACAGGTGCGACAAAGGGAGTACATTTGTATGCATACACATGACTGACAGGACATGTTTTTCTTCATCACTGCTTCAGCCAGTGACTGGTACTACAATGTACAAGAAGCTAGTCTGACTGCATCCATAGCAGATTCTACAGTTTGGAGACCCATATTTTGGTGCGCCGCTCCCTGCATCATTTGGCTCACTGTGTTGCCAACTGTGGACCTCACTTTTTCTAAATCCTTATGGATTCTGGAAGTCTGAATATGACTTGGATTAATTGCTATTTGCAACTAAAAAAGGGGCATCATGGTGGACATGAACAAATTAAGTACAGTAGATCTTGATTTTAGTAGCGAACCATTCGTCTTAGAAAATGCTTGTAAATTAAAATACGTACAAAGGAGAGCCCCTGACAGAAGCTGAGGTGATAAATTCAGAAAGTTCTGAATTTAATCTTGTGAGTTTATAGTTTAACATGATCATTTTAATAAAAATGCAGAAAACTTGTAAATCGCCAAGCTACATTTCACCTGCTCGTCGCATGAAAATGCAGCATTTTTTAACAAGGTTCACATGCATACACCCCATCAGCATGGTCAGTATGTTATTCAAGCTTTTGAGTCTGATAAGTCATCTGGTGCACAGGAAGCATTATAGTTTTATTCTTTCAGTTAGGAACTACATGAGAGAATTGGTTGATTTAAACATATCCCAAAAAAAAGACAGCAACATTGTCACAACAGATTTAGCTCTAATAGATGTTATGTGGTGTGTGTGTGTGTGTGTGTGTGTGTGTGTGTGTGTGTGTGTGTGTGTGTGATTGCTGTTAGTGGTCATACTTCTGGGAGTCCTGCAGTAGTGTGGCAGCGTTCTGGGCAGCATGGTTGTGCTTGGCGTGGCTCAGCCAGCCCTGAGCATTGTACTCAACCCAGTCTGTCCCGTGGCTGTGGCCCAGCAGGAAGAGGTGGGGCTTCTCTCCTCGCAGCAGCAGACTGGCTCCTGCAACACATGCACATGGGAGAAGTTAGCCTTCAAGGCTTTCTGCCAGAAAGTGTTTAGGAAGTCAGGTGACGTAGTATTAAAAAAAAAAAAAGAATCCACATAGGGAGCAGGTTTGGGGTGAATGGATGAGTCAAATACAGGACTTTCACCCAGGAGACTGCTGTTCATGTCCCAGGTGAAACCAAAAATCAGTGGTAACTTGTTATTTTAAACTAAACCATGATCTTTTCCTAAACCTAACCAAGTACTTCTGGTGCCTAATCAGTCACAGCTTGGTTAGGTTTAGGTACCCTATTATTAATAAGGTGGTTCCCTGATGGGTGTTTATTTAGTAGCGTTTCTCCTAGGTATGGATGATCATACCGTCCAGAAGGTATGATCATCCAACCTTCAGGAACCTTCTGTTGATGGCTTCAGCAAGCAGTGACAGGCTGAGAGCTCACCTTTGTTTTCTCCCTGTGCAGAGCCATAGTAGTTGAAAAGTCTCTCCAGCATGGTTTCTTCTGAACCTCCAGGCTGAACAGCCTCCTCCTCCATCAGCCAAAGAAGGCCCCGAGCCTCATCTGTCCTGGCCAGAGTACGCACCTGTGATGGAAACCAACAAAGACAATTAAGACTTTATCTTTCACAATCACTTTTCTTTGACCTTGAAGGAAAAAACCCTGATGTGTCTGTGATGTGCAGATGTGTGTAGAAATCCTAATTAATCGCTTAAGATTATGGAACACTGTGTCTAGTTCCATCAAAAGAAGGAATGTTTTAACACTAAGTTTATGCATGAACAAGCCCTCTGACAACATGTAATGGGAGAGCTTTTCTGTTAGTTCTACATGATTTTTAAACCCAATATTTGATAATAACACCGAACAAGTAGTAAAGAGTTCCCTGTGAATGACCACATGGTGAGTTGTCAATGTCTGGAGCAAGTAATCGCTGCAGCTGCTGTTGTTACGGAGAAGAAGTCAGTCAGAGCTGCAGCAAATTCAGAAGCGGTCATCACCACAACTGTCAGGAAGTGTCATCAACAGAATCTTTACCTTTGTGTTTGGATATTGCTTCCTGGGTTACTTCTTGAGTAACTATGTTTGTATGCATCTGACTTTTTTTCCTAACACAATTGTTCATCTTTTGCACTGATGATTCAACCGGGAGACCCATCAGTCACTTAAGATCGTCTATGCACAAAATAAAGAGGACTTTCACTTGCAGAACCCTGGACGTCTGTCTTCTCACTTTACTATGTATGTAGAGCATCCCATTGGCCCTGTCTCTTCATCTTTGTACACACACTTCAGATGTTCTTTGCTTTATCCAAGTTCATTCAGATGTCCTCTTCAAACATTTAGCATGGTCATTACCTAATTCAAAAGACATTTTTATTGATGGACTTGAACCACTATTCATGTTTAATGTAGCACAGGATGTCTTGTGACATATGACCACAGTCCCTGTGAAATAAATGAATTCTATTTGAAAGGGTTGCTTTAATTTTTATACACATATCATAGGATGAAAATATGTCATGTTAAGAATCTTTCCATTTTTTTAGGGGGGTATATTTGCCCTTTGAGTCAAAAATATTCTCCTGAGAAAATGCCTGTTTGTCAATTGTCAACTTAAGCAATCACTTCATTTCAATTGAGAGGACAAAAATGGCATATAACAAACTAGCTCTAGTCATTTTTCCTCCTAGGCTTCATAGGGTTGGGCCGATAGAGTCAGCATCGTGATTGTACCTCCATGCTCCCTGCATGCAAAAAAAAAAGCCCTGTGAGAGCAGGTTTTAAATTCCCACAGACATTATTATTATTAGCCTATTATTTCATAAATATACCTGCATTGCACCTGCTTCAGACTTTTCTTCTCCCCACAGTCACACACACCTACACCTCTGGTCTCTGGTGCAAACACACGTGCTTGGCCCCACCTCCCTCTGTGTCTCTCTGCTCCCCTGCCTTTTTTCCGTCAGCAGTATGTTTTATAAACTCGCCCAAAAGACACAGAACTCGTCTTTTTTTCCCCAGAGTTTTTCACCTGCTATCCGTTTTGACGGCAGCAGGTGCTCTGCATGCCGGCTGATTAATGACGTAACCTATCAAACAACCGAAACCAACATCTGCACATCTGTGTGTGTTCACTGCTGCTTTACCTGGTTCATGCTTGTGCCCACTGTTACCAAGACTTGGACGTAATATAATACCAAGTTTCTTACAGAGTGAAGTGAAAGACATGCTTTTATAAGACGACCGTTATCGCTATTCTACTATTAATCTATTTTCATTATGAACACTACCAAATTAGTACCTGCTATCAAGCAAATGTAAATGCTCCGTATTTTTATATAGCTTTTTACACTACATTGCATTCACCATTCACACACATTCATACACTGAGCCTAAGTGTTCAAACAGAATCTAACATTCAAACACACTCAACATGCAGCCTGGAGAAGCTGGGGATTGAGCCGCCGACCTTCTGATTAACGGGCAACCCGCTCTGCATCCTGAGCCACGCCGCCCATGTGAATGAGACAAGGGTGACACATTTCTCCCTTTTCACTGTAACTGAATTATCAAACCTGTATATTGTTCGCTGTACAAAGATTAAATAATGATGGTGAGTGAAATGTCTTTAGTAGAGGTTTTCACTTGTCATCTGGGCTCCTAGTAACTGAGACCAAAGTTAGGACGGGACCAGATTATCTTAAGTCTAATCATGAATGGTAGGATTCTACTCTGGTTCTTTATTTGGGTCTTTTTGAGTCAATCGCATTTTTGAGTGGATCTAATCACCTTCAGGTTTATTTCTGACTCGGTCAAGTCTCTATTTTTAAAAACTATTTATGCACCTTGGTTTTGGGTGGGTTTTCTATGGGACTGTTTGAAACCGGTAAAAAATTTGAGACCAATGAAGATTACAGTAGTAATGAGTGAACTGGAAGATGCCACATTTTTTCGATAGACTATATTCACAACTGTGATTATATGGTAGCTTTAAAATGCATTGACCTGGTCCTGGAGTGAACTTAAGGGCACAACTCTAACAAGACACAAGTCAGCCAACATGTTAATTATCTATATACTGCAATCTCATTTAATATGATAAGAAATTTCTCTCCCAAATTCAAAAAAAACAACATCTTAACTGCTGGCCTGCTATCCAAAGCAGAACGTACTTTATATCAACTGTTATAGTAAAACTTGTGTACACACTTATTCACAGCATACACAAAAGTAGGACTCAATTCATCAGTCATAAAAGTGTGTTTAGTAAAATATGAATCTTGGATCTTGAAAATATTGGATCTTGAATGTGTTATTTAAAAAATGTCTACAATTTGAATTTATAGTAAATGCAATCAGCTCCCTATCAAACTAGCAAACTTGATAAACATGCTGTGGATGCTTGGAAATAGGCCTTCAGTGAGCCCTTAGCTAACAACCCCATACACAGCCATGAAATGAAATGAAAATGTTCTTCTTGTCATTCAAAATGTTTGAATCTTGCTCCCCGGCTTTCTATACTATTATTTGTTTAGAGGTTGGCTGGCCCACATTAAGCCAATGGAATTTTTAAATTTGTGTGCTTGGCACAGAGCAGCCATGTTAAATAAGGAGGTGGAACCTCTACAAATAGGCAGCCATTGATGAAAATACAAGATTAACTGACTCTCAAGGCCTCTCAAAACAGAAGAGATGCTGTACTGTGCTGCTGAAACCTCATTAGCAGCAATCTGGGTCCTTGACAGAGATAGATACTAACAAGCTAGCTAGACCAGAAATCACAAACCACCGATTTCCCTTTGCTTCCTGTATCATTTTATCTCAAGTGAGATATAATGTCCTTCAATGTCTATGAGTCTTCTGGTTGTCCCTTATATTGTGTGAATTGAAACAAGGACCCATATAGGTGTTTTTCGATCTGTTGCCTCTATCAGTAAGAAGACAACATTTGTCAATGCCTCCACATAGGTTTGATCACAAAGACTACTTGGTTAGGTTTAGAGAACCTAATTAGCACTGAACACAGTGCCTACAGCTGAGGTCGAGCTATCAGTTGTGCACTTGGTTGTAAACCAAAGTTGTGGACAAACTGAATGATGGTCTAGGAATCAGCAAAATGCAAATTCAAAATTCTTACTATTCATCCTAAATGCATGTTAGTACACACACAAATATGTCACAGCAATCCATCTAAAAGTCATTTAGTTCTAGAAATGTCACTCGTGAAACTAATTTTATCGTAATCCATCCAATAGTTATTGTGATATTTCAGTCTGAACATAGTGACGTAGGAAGTGATCAACTGGCCAACCAATTGATTGGACAAAAACAACATGGTTAGAAACAACTGCTTTGTTAAGGTTATGGAACCTAATCATGGTTAAAACAAATATTGCTTGATTAATTTGATTTTTTTGTTTGATTGTTGCCAAAAAATATTTATATCCTGATCTACCACTGCTATGATTAAGGTTTGGTTTAGGAACAAAAGCTATTTTTGTTAGGCCAAGATTGTGAATTCTGTTAGGGAACGCTCGTCATCCACAAAGACACGGGAGCATTTCCTGATTATCAGGCACTGATCAGTGCCTTCAGAGACCGTTAAGATAAGAGAACCTTCATCATTGTGGACTACACTGTTTAGAACAGAACAATTCATATCATGGTTCAAGGAAACCAACATTAACTGTCTTTAACTGTTGAGCTACCCATCCACCTTGAACTCCTCCCTACAGGTTTGGGGCTAAATAACAAAGCTACACTGCTTCTACCTTTGCTGCTGATGGTGCTAAAACTACACAGTCTATGTGGTTTCCAGTCCACACACACAGTAGTATATTTACCCTTGCTATTTACAGTCAACTTTAACACAGTCCTGCACACAGGCAAATTGAATAAAACATTTGTTAATGCTACTTGTTTAAGCTAATACACATCACTACTGCAGCTTTTCTTCAAAGGCAAGGTGCCACACACATCTGTACCACTGATAATTAAACCAACTGCTGAGAAGAGAGAGAGAGCCTTTCAAGCCAACAAAAGGGAACAAATCACAAAATTGATTCCAATCAATATTGATGTAGGACAAATTCCAAAAGGAAATTGAGCACATTAGAAAAAATGAGCCACAATGATGAAGAGCCAAACTAACTGGATGGAGGCAACAGGCCTGATATACAAAGTCACTGTCTGCTTTTGTCTCTATTTAAAGATTTCATCTGAATAAAATGTCATGAGTTGTAAACAACAAACACCTGGCAGGAGAACAGTAAAGTAACACTTTCTGTAGGACATGGACATAAAAATAATTTGAATGAGCGCTCACTTCAGAGACGGGAGAGCTTGATAAAAGCTACTTCAACTGTATTTTTAGTGCACTTTAAAGAAAATATTAAAACACAAGTTCCAATTGACATTTTGATTAGAAATGAAGCATTGTGGTCATGCAAAAAGGATACTGTAAGCAAGTTAAACAGGAAGACTCTCCCCAGCCTCCATGATGACGTTCATAAAAGTCAACCCTTGTGAAACTGACCGTTAAAATTAAAATGACCCCTACAAAGCCAAATTCCATTTCATTTATGTTAGAAACCCACTAAAAACACGGAATTTAAGGGGGCACACCTGAAAGTCAGCACCAAGGTCCAAACCAAAGTTGATGTTTGGATACATTTTGATACATTTGGTTAGTTTCACACTGCGATTCTGTGACCGCACTAAAGCACTTGACATGACAGACGTCCATCCTGTCGTCATCATCCATATGGGCTGCGTCTCGTCTCCCTGTACTTGACATTGATTGGTTTATTTAACAGTTCAGCGGGGAGCTTTGACAAGAATGAATGAATAAAAAATGAACATATGCATATTTGCCACTATTTTATTATTACGGTATTATTACCTGCAGCACCAACTATAATGAAAGCTAGTTCAAATTCGCAATATGTTGTGTGAGCCTTAATAAGTCGCCGACAGGAAAGGAGCAGAAGACAGCAAGCAATCCTTCTGCTGCACCTCCGTTTGAGGAGAAACCAAAGATGCATGTGGCGGTGTGCTTCTATAGTGGCCATCTGTATAAAAAGACGAGCTGTCACGGGAGATTTATAATCATGTCTTATTTCAATGCATTTCATTTGTTTGTTTACACGTCAACCGCAAAACCTCCTGTATAATCTGAAAGTCCAAACCATCAAAAATGTTTCAGTTTGATCCGGACCGAGGCTACCTCTTTTCCGGACTGTGGTCCAGGGGAGGTTTCACACCTGCAATTTTGGTTCGGACCAAACTGAAAAGTCCAAAAGTCCGGACCAAACGAGGTAGGTGTGAAAACCCCCTTTTAACGCAAAAGTCCAATTACCACTTTTATTTCCTAGTTTGCCAACTGGAAAAGACAAGTCAGTTTCACATTTAACTCGTTAGTTTTTGGCAGTCTACAGCAGTACGCTGAGTTTGTGTGTTATATTTTTAAGATGATCATACATCACATGCACACAAATGCAAAATTAAATTTCACTTTGAGTAAATCATTTCATTTTAATCTGGGACAGACCTCCAAGGAAGTTATGTTTTAACGGCCTTTTAATGGAGAATTGCACTTCTGATGGTTGTGTATTTCTTTTTGAGGTAAATCCAAACAGTGGCGCCTCCAGAAATTTTTCATAGGGGTGGCCAGATGGGGCCACTTAAAATCTTGGGGTGGCACACTAAAACTATAAACCATAATTTCAGAATTTGATTCTACTGTTGTAGTATATCGGCCTGTAGAAAGAAAGACTTAAGGAAAAC
>JAPMOB010230073.1:0-13005 GCA_029875015.1 Lepomis gibbosus
CCCCTGACCCTCCGAGCCATTCAGCGGTGGCTTTGACAGTTTCCTTGCTGAAGGTCTGTGAGGTTGTCAGCCTTTTGTCAGTCACTTCATTGAGAGTGTTTGATTCGCGGCTCGCCATTCAAGCCAGTTTGCCTCTTATCTGTAAATACCAGCATGCGGCCCCTGAGCCCTGGTTTGTCTTTCTTGCTCTACTTTTCCTTCTGTCTGTGCCTGCAGGCTCTTGGAGCTACAAGTGTTTAGACAGAGAAGGGTTGAACTGAGCCAAGTCTTTGTCCCCGTCGGCTTAGGCGGCCATGTTCACACACGCTGCAGATGACAAACCTGCTATCGACAGGGTTCATTTTTTCAGCTTCATCCCTGGGTTTCCCTCCTGTTTTCTGTTCTGAATAGAGGAGGAAGAAAGAGAACATCTTCAGGGACAACTACTTAAAAAATGTATTCTGTTATATCCATAAGAAAGGACTGACTGAATACAAATGGCTATGAAGAATGAGAGCACACGAGGGAGTTTTTCATATTTTGGAGATATTTACTGATTCTCTTGAGTTAAAAAAATATTTCATTATAAAAGTTCCAACATTATGTGAGGCCACAAAATCAATCTTTGATGTATTTGTTCAGAAGCACCTTGAGATTTAAAAGTTGTTCAAAACTAAATCTCATTGATGCACAAAGTTTATTCCAGTTTTCTTTGTCATCTGGAAGACTTGATATTCTAATCAGTCCTCATTTGCAAAAAAAAAAATCTATGTGAATATAACTACAACATGTGAATTAAACTTCATGCACATGTGCATAAAACCTGACAGTAACCCTCAACATTCACTCCAGAAGGATCTGAAGTTCTCGCAGTGTACTTTAAGTCTTTGTGCTGTGTTATCTGGCCTGCTGGGTTTTGTACATTTTCAGTAGAAACGAGGGCATTTATGCTCAGAATTGTGAATTTTGAAGTTGTTAGTTTTTCATTTCTGCTGAACGTTTGACATAAAAGTTTAACTGCAAGAAGCACTCCACAAATTAAAGCTGAATATACACAAAGACACATTTTAGCTATTCAAGGTTAAAAAGTAATTAATACAGTTGTGCACTTTGTCCATTACTATGTATTTGTAAAACGCAGATGTTTGGAAGTGAATTGTGGTCTTTGCTTCTTCGACTGCTATCGCTAAAGTGTCATTAACAAAGGCAGTGAGTCTACGGCTCCTTCAGTGAAGCAGCCCTAAAAGAGTGAGAATATTCAGCTGACTTTCTCTCGATGTTGAAGGTAAAAAATCATTTATGTGTCAGTTGGCTCTTTTCCATATTCCACAATCCTCTTCCAGCAACTCCCTGCCTCTGACTTAATGTGAAGTTCTCTACAGCACTTCACACACTACCCATGGCCCAATCGGATGTCCAGTCAGCTGACAGCACTGACAGGATCCATGCTGAGACAAGATGGAAGGACAGTGATGTCACGTCTGCTCTTTTCCTCCTCTACCCTCTGCCAAGAGCTATCATCTAAACTATTTGTCAGTTGTCAAAATGTCAACAACTTCTCATAAGTTGAAATAGGTGAAATAGGTTGTTTATCAGTGCCTTCCGAAATAAACCATATAGCAGTTAAGAAAATGAGTCATATGAATATTGTCTGATCTGCTACCTCTATGGTGACGTCAAGGCAACTGCATTGTAAAAGTTAGGGTAAGCTTTTAGTTATGGTTAAAACCAATCAATGTTGGCTGCTTGTATGAGATATCCATCCATCCATCCATCCATCCATCCATCCATCCATCCATCCATCCATCCATCCATCCATCCATCCATCCATCCATCCATTATCTATAACCAATCCCAATCTCAGCTGACACTGGGTGAGAGGTCACTCTGGACAGGTCACCAGTTAATCACAGGGCTGACACATAGAGACAAACAATCATACACACTCACATTCACACCTAAGGGCAGTTTAGATTTACCAATTACCCTACCTGCATGTCTTTAGACGGTGGGAGGAAGCCTGAGCAGTTGGATAGTAATTAATCTACGACTACAGGAGGCACATAAGAACGCTGATTTGAGTGTTTGAGGTTAGGTTTATGTAATAAAAGCACTTTGTCTCATGCTTCAAGGCACTATTTACTGTTTCAATATTTAACCAAGACCGTGATCTTCCCCTAACCTTAACAAAGCCTTGAGTTGACCAAACATTACCATAAAAATATTAATCATGCTTTAATTGCTACAAGCTAATATTGTAGAAAAGCAGACTGAATATGTCAACAGCAAATAGTTTTGCTGATATGTCCAGTTTCCTCATTATGTTGACAAAAATATAATCGAAACATAATAAAGATCTTTGGCATGAGACAAAAAATCAAAACAAGAAACAAACAACAATATTGATTTTCTGATGAATTGACGAGACAGTTTTTTTTTTTACCTAGTTATTGTGTATTTCTCAAACTGTTCCCTTTGACAATCATTTTCTTAAATGATGCAAACCTTCTATTCAGACATGAACCTTTGTTAATGTAGTGGTTTTTCACATTTTACATATCAAAGTGATAATTGCCATACCTGGGGCTGGCAACAGATGCCAATGCGCGTACAGTCTATTGTAATTCATCTTTTTAGCACGGTGTATAACCTCTTTTGCATTATTTATATTTCTAATTATAATTTCTAAGTCTAACTACATCTGGGTCTTTTCCAAACAATTGGTCTAAATCTCTGGTCAGCACCTCCAATTGATCACCAGTCATTGAAATGTTTTAAAATCAATCAATCAAATCAATGAAATAAATCAAATTGCTTTTTTTGGTGTCAAAGTTCATACAGAGGAGCCATTGCTGTACAATAGATATTGGAAAGTGAGTGCAAAAACAGACACTTATTGATATGGAAATTTCACTTCCTCTTCCAGACATGAATAGATAATCAGATGTCTACCTTAATTCTCATCTCATACTTTTTAAATCTCCAAATACACGGCCGGAAAAGCCTTAGTGTAATATTCCCCGAGATTTGAATCTAACAGTATAATTGTGCCCCAGTCTGTCAGAGAGAGTTTTATGAGTGCAGTATGATTATCTGGGTCTCTGCTCATTACCCTGCACTGTTAACCTTTTACTAAAAGGAGCCTGGTGGAATCGCAGCCCATAAGATAAAGCAGATGATGACAGTTGAAGATGGATATTTGCCTCAGGGTAACATGTCGGGAGCCAGACCCGGCCTGTCGATGACTTCATTTCCCCTGCTTACCTGAGCACCTCTGCACCCCTCAGCAGAAAACACAGTCAGTTCCCACTTTTTTCGACCGCACAGGTTGCTGGGATTAACTCCAGCATACAAATCTTGGGTCCCTGCCTGCCTGATAAGAAAAGAAGAAAACTGTTGGATTGTTGAGGAGGATTGAGCTCTTTCACTTCCTGGCACTTCCTTGAAACGGGAGATAAGATTTGTGTTTATTCATGATTGGCAAGTAAATATGATTTCATCTCTCTTGGCCTTCTGCTGACTATTTGTTTACATCCTCGTGTGGATTAAGAGTATTGAGTTTAGCAGGTCATAGTGTCTGTATTTGCATTTCCCACCTTTTCACACTCAAAGTTGAGATTTCGAAAACAAAAACCTTTATTTATTCAAGAGAGATGGACTTGGCACAGAGACTTGTTTTCATCTACCGAGAATAGTGCTGTCAGAAACCACTCCTTCTCTCATTCACTATTGCCTACAAAATAAACCAAGAGTTTACCCTATACTGAACAGTAGCAAGAGATTTTGGACACTTGTAATTAGAAGGACTTTGCACCGACATGTGTAGTGTTACACAATCTTTAAATTCACATCTATCAAAGGCAAAGCATTATGAGATTGTTATGGACATGACATTTTTGTGTCACAGAGGCAATATATCATAGCTAATTTTTACACTGAGATTAATAATAGTGCAGTAGGAATAAAATAGGAAGTGATTTCAGACTCCCTAAAGTTTAAAGCCTCATCAGGGCAGCTAGGTGCTGTAATGTTTATTACAACCCAAGACTGAAGTGTTTTCAAGGGAACCAGTAACAGTGAGATGATTTTTCTATTCTTTGAGCCTCACTAGAATGAAAGGTTGCAATCTAAACATTGTCCTGAACTTTGCTTTTCCCTTTAGGAAAGCTGATGAAACATCAAAAAAGGACAGGGAATGGAATGGGGTCATTTTCTGGGAAGCATTAATGTACTCAGTTGATTTCATTACTGGCCTCTAGATTTTGTTATTTCCTGTCTCACAAATGGAATTCGTTCACTATAAATCTGGCCAGTAGTTGTTGATATACCTAACTCTTTACTAATACTTGAATAACTAACCTCCATGGCTTGCACTGTTTGGAGGCCAAAAGTCTTATAGACACAGTTAGTTTAGATGTCCATGTTATGTAAAAACATTTTTAATGACTACCTTTTAATATGTAGTTGCAACCTGCCCAAATTCTGTCCAGTTTAAATTTAGGTATCCATTTTGACCTACCAATTACCAAATCAGTACATTCTGTCAAATGACATCAAAACATCGCCAACATCAGTTCCCCCTGCTATTATGAGTGCTTCTATTTTTTTTGTTGGTTAACAGTGATTTATTATTTACTTCAATATTTGTTAAGGTTTCAACTTTCTGCTTTTTTCCCAAAGCTATGTAATAGTTTTAGACATGTTGCAAGTCGTACAGAAAGCCCTTTCCATGGCTTTTCCTAATGAGACATGTTTTGAGACATGGCTTTTCATACAAGCATGATTAGATTTTCAAAATGACAAGAGGAAACACTTCTAATATTCACCTTTGTCTATTGATGCCCTATAACCCATTGACCTTTTCCTGTGAAAAGGCACTTGATGCGTCTTTGCCCTCTAGTTACAGAAGGAACATGCCTTGACTTGCTTTATTACAGGCCAGTCTGAGGTAGAGACTAAAAGCCTCTGTCCCTTTGTTTTGCCTGTGAAAGGAACTTAGTTGACAGAAGTTAACATAATGTGAGGCCTCAGGCCTTTTTAGGTGACTGATGGTTTGACCTAAGGCGGCAGTTCACTGAAAACATTAAAACAGAAAACATGAGGTATCACAATTGACCCTTCTCTAAGCCACGCCCCGAATACGCAGCTGGGCAATCACAGTGCTGTATACGACAGTGCTGTATGCTCTAACTGAGGTCCGACACTTTCATGGCTGCGCTCCATTGCCTCGTATGCAAAAGAATTTGTTTTCTAGGGTTTTTTTTGCTGTATTTTTCCAAGATATGGTAAAACACTGTTCCTGGGGCACTTGTAATAATAACAATCACTGTCCAGAAAGGTTGAAAGGAGAAATACAATTTATTCTCTTTCCAAAACCTAAAACAAATCCAGAATAATGTCGGCTGTGGATTGTTCCAAATGTAATGTTAGTTAGCTAACAGTGGAAAACTTACTATTGAATGTAAAGTTAAAAAGCCCTACTGCTTTTAAATGATAGTAATAGTGAACAGAGACCTACCCAGCTGTACAGGAGCAGTGTTGATCCTTAAAATTGTTATCATTGTAGGCTTAGCAAACAATTCCACAGAATCGGATCCAGAGTTGATTGGAGAGAACAAGAGCTGACACTGTGTTTGACCTCAGCCATATGGTTTATTGTTGGTGTGAGAGAGCGAACGATGTGTGACTGAATGAGGACATTAAACGTTTATTTTCACTGTCGCCTCATTGTCGAGACAACGTGGCTCTTCTGTCTTTGTCATTATTTCGGGCTGTAAAGAGCATGAGATTTGTGTGATGGCGGCTGCGACAAAAGGACGTCTTTTAAGTTCTTGTTAGTGGAACTTGTCGGCAAACTGAGAAGTTGCCTGCACATTGTTTGGGGAGTTAGCTGTGTAAGCATCTAGTTCATGCCTTTCACTTGGGTACAGTGTGTAAAACAATGGGAATGTCTGTCTCACAGGTGTATGCCTAAATATGATAACCAGTTTACTCTCTGAAGCAGCAGGAAAGGCATGAACAGTTGCTTGGAGCCAGAACGTGGGATGAATTTTTGATGAGCTGCTGTGCACGAGGGGGACACTGTAATTGTTTGCTCTGATTCGCGGACGGAACATCAAATGATTTCATTGCAATTAGACCGTGGTGTGAAGCTGCGCAGCTCTTATCGCAGCATTTATGTAATAGGGGAAAATTACATTTACATGTCCCATTTTTCCTGCTTTGTTGCCTCGGCTGAGTCAGCTGTCCTGCTTGGTGACACTCTCTGGGCGTTTGACAGCTCTCTCTCTGGTGGCCTGTCAGGGTTTTATTGAGGGTTTCTACCCCTGTGACGCTGCTGCTCGGTGGGGTGTCCGTTAATGCCGTAGAGACAGGCAAACAAAGTCCGGACTGGAGCATCAAGGTTTTAATTTCATGAAACCCCAGAAAGATTCTGCAAGAATTGCAATATTGATTTGGTCATGCCATAGAGGCCTTTTGAGAAGTCTTTCTTTTTTATAAGGAGAGATCAGAAAAGTCAGTATTTCATAAACTCTTAGTATATCAACTTCTAGTAGTATAGTAGTATAGTGGAATGCTAGAAAAAGATTTGCAACATTAAATAATAACAGTAACCAAATAAAGTAAATTAAAAATAATAATAAAAGGTTAGTGAAGAAACAGTCTCACCACAAGGTTCATTATTGGCCGTGTATCCAATGTATGATATAATGATTGTAAAGCTCAAGAACTGCTATCAAATTAACCCTGTGGTGAGATTGTTTCCTCAGTTGCTGTTTCCAAGGTTTAGACTGAACTTTGGACTTCAATAAATGAGTGATTTTGTTCCAAGTTTGTTTGAATTATTGATTTTGTAGTTCAATTTGCATCTGCAATTAACAGATAATCTGATGGATTTATGAAATAAAAGAATAAAATAAAGAGGTCTAAAAAATGATGAAATTAAACTCTTCTGACCAACTTTTTCTGGAAACATTTTAGAAGTGCCTAAAGGACTCCTGAGGGTCCATGGTGCTCAGTTATGGAACCACTTTGTTGCTACTTCATGCAGAAATGAATGCGATAGAGCAGAAACGGCCAAAACGACTGCCTGGTTGCAGGATGGTTTATGTTTTTTTCTTGCTGATGCAACATGGAGGGCTGAATTTACCCACAGTGACGATAAAGTGCTGCAGTGTACAGGAGCGTGGTTATCATGGGAACATCAGTGAACAGCCACACGAAAAGCATGGAAAATACCTCACAAGGAGGACCTGTGCTGGGACTGATGTCTTGGTGGATGAAAATGCAGCAACAACCAGTGCAACAATGAACGACGGCCACACATGAAGTCGTGTCATGATAACAACCTTCTCAAATGACAAGTTTACAGTTAAATATGCCACACTTGTATCACCTGCACTGTGAAAATATTTTCCTTGTCACTAGGCATCTTGTAAATTTTACTGCCTCTCCCTGTGTCACATCATAAAGTAAAGAAACCATTTAACAACACGTTCGCTTTCCAACGAATCAACAGTTATTTCTCAACTTTCTCAGCTTTACATGAGTGCTGCTGCAGATTATATGGTACACTTTATGCAGGCAAAAGCTGTGGCAAACTTGAAAGAGGGAGGCCCTATTCTTGTCTCCACGGGGTTAAAATGCCACCAATAAGCCTGGAGGGACAATAATAGCAGGCAATTACTGCTACCCAGCACCCCGTGCCTCCCACGTCTGAACACAGCAACACTGGCATCCTTTATCTTGTCCAGTGGAAATAGCACAGTGCTCGCCTTGCCTCCTGCTCACTTTTCGGCCTCAGCAGACCCTCGAGCCTCTGCTAGTGACGGGTGTGGAAAGGTAAACACAGTATCGCAGCTCCCCATCGCCTCCTTGCCGCTTCCTACCTTCCCTCCCAGGCACAGAGGCCCAGCAATCATTAATCTAGAGTATAAACAGTGCCACAACATCGACAGGCAAGTTCGGTTTCCTGCAATACCCTATCTTCTTATGCTCCTCATGCTTTCCCACTTTGTGCTTCTTCAATCCTCCACCACCCCTTCTCTTCAGGACTTTAAATAAAATACTTGAATGAATCGATGAATTAATGAACCAAGTTGTTATTTAATTCCTGTCTCTTGAGTATAAAGTGGTTGTGAGTATTTCATAATTTTTTTGCATGATTAAAATGTTACATTTAAAGGTATTTGTTCCACCTTTTTGTGGGTGTGGGGTCTGGTAAAGTTCTCCCCTCACTCCGACTAATTCCATCATGTAACAGCTTTTCTGAAATCAAATGTTACTTTTTGGAAATGCTTAAAGCAGATGTAGTTTTAATGTGTGACATCCTATAAAAACACTGTCCACAGGGCCCTAAGCAACATAGGACACATACTAGGAGGGATTTTATGTTGTACCTGCAGAGATATCACAGCATGAGAGCTGCTCTGCAAACAGCCACTTTAACTCTCAATGCTGCAATTAGTGTTCAGAGTGCTGCAGCGGAGCGGCAGTGATATAATGTCTGGCGTCGCTGATGCTGCCACGCAACATCTGGACCTGTGCATCACTGAAGTTTACTCCACTGTAATTTGTGAGGGAACGGCAGTAAAAACAAGGTGAGTTGCACCGCCTGGAAAAAGACAAGAGGTTGGGCTTCTCGTTATCTGTCATTAGTCGGCTTAGCCATTCATCTCTCTGGCATGTGTGGATGAAAAATACAGGTCGGCAGTATCCTGGAGAGCCCAGGAGATGTCTGTAACACAGGTGAGAAAGAGCTACGCCTGTTAGATGAGGGGGAAGTGCATTTGGAGCTGAAACAATAAAAGAGTGGTAGTCCAAGGGCAAATAGGCCACAGAGACTTGAGTCGCTGGGTTCTGCTTTATGTTCTCAAACATATTGTTGGAAGAGGTGCAATTAATGCTATAGCGGTATTGATCCTGCTGATAAAAGTCTATATCAGAGGCCTTTTACAGGCTGCTTCAGATCTTAACGAAGAGCATGCATTGCGGTGTCCTTGTGTTGGCTTTGGTGACTGGGGAAATAAGAGTTTCTCATGGAGACCATTATTTTGCAGGCAGTGGATGGAGAAAGACACTTAAATGGCTGCATTTCTGTCAGCAGGGACCTATTCTGAGTTATCACAAATATATCTGTCTTCACTCAACAGCCAAGCAGAGACCCCTGTTTGAAAGCTGAATGAAAGCTGTTCATACATTTTACAGGTCCAATGTAGGAGGTCTGAGGTGATACTTTACGCCACTTTAAAGTCCAGACAGAATTGCAGTTTGCACAAATTGTTCTTATGCATTTAAAAAAATTTTTTTCAGAAAACCTGTACATCATTGTGAAAATTTGCACCACAAAATGAAAAGTCAGTGGCTCCTGACGAACCAAGACAGGGTCAGGAAGAGCAGAGAGAATTTTCCCGAGCTGATACTGGAGTTGCAGAAGACTACTTTTCTGAGGTCAGGAACCCACTGTGACTTTGGTGCAGTTGATTTCAGAGGCTGATGCCACAAACAAACATGTGGAAATACACCTCACTTCACTTTAGGGGGAAAGAAATCTCATATATGTAACAGTTCCAACAGTTAAAGTTTGCTCCGAAATACATAGTTCAGCTCTTCAAAAGCCTTTTGTCAGATGGGAAAAAACACAGAAAGTCTCCAAAGTCATATATGACTGGCAACAGTTATCTGTATTTGTGTCTAAACCATAATGGACTAAACATAAAGTTACATAAATATTTTAATGCCTAGAAAGAAAGAAGAAAATTACAGACTTAGTGTCCAAAAGGACAGACACACCGTTGACATGTGTTAGTGTGTGGATTATGTTGACTGGCGGTGTTTTTTTCCAGTATAGGTAATGTTATTCTTTTGTACTTCTGCCAGTATAACGTAAACACATGTACAATGAATATTAGAAATGTGAGAAGTCTTTGGCGATAAGACCACATCGTGGTTTGTCGTGATATTTAAAGGGGGTGGTGAAGCCCTAGTGGCACATGAGAATAAAGCAGTAAAGTTTTAAATAAGACCCCCTGTTCCTCTGCTCCTCATTTACTTCCTGAGGTGTTAAGAAGTTTTGTTAAATATGAGTGCATGATTTCGCCCTTTTTCCCAAACCACTGAAACTGTTCCTAAGAAACAAAGCCCTGGATTGTCTCTCTCTGGTGTATCACGCTTCTTGATTTGCTCTTTCATTTCTTTCCCAATATGCACTCATTCTTTTACAAGTCTCAAATGGATCGTTAAGGAAAAAACATCTCAGAAGTCTATCAGCAGTCTCTGAGTGTATCCATTTGCAGAAGAGATATCAGTGGCATTGAGCACTTTGAATGGCACAAATGCAGATATATAGCCTAATTTTGTGTTTATTTTCTCCCGAGGGAGTTGAGGAGAGGGATTCAGATGTAATGATCCTAAATTAAAGAAAAGCGATCAAGAAAAGGTGATGTGAAACAATAGATCCTTCAGTGCCGTCCTTTAAATCACCCCCTTGAAACTCATCTTTATGGACAGATTTTAACAGCGTAACGAGGGCTGAATTTTCAGTTTTACTCCATATCATCCCTGTAAGATAAGCAATAAAAACAAGATAAATTTCTGACTTATATTTTATTGCTTATCTTGTTAGTTTTGAATAAGTTTTGTTTTACTGTCTGTAAAACAAGCTGTTTGTAGCTGTGCTCTGGAAAGTTCACCGCAAATGAGGTTTACTCTTATTAGTGTTAGTGTTAGTGCAAGCTGGGGCATTAACAAACATAGACATTGTGATTTGGGATTAGTCTTTAAGTGTAGAGTAAGCAAAAAAAATGCAGGAGGCAATTATCATTAATATAATTCATCCACAGGATTTGCTTAGTTTAGATGCTTGTCTCGACAGATTTGCTAGTCAAACCTTCGGTTCTCGCAGCACGTTTCAGCTGTGCACCAAAGCTTTCAGCTCAAGGCTGTAAAACGTCCTCCTCGCATTAAGTAACTGCCCTCTGTGACCTCCGGAGAGGCCAGCGTTGACACAGTTTGGCTCACACAAAAGACCAGTTGAATGGAACAGGTGAAAATGGGGCAGCTTTGGGTTTTATTGAGTGCAACCATCTATGCAGAGACACACAGAGGGAGGAGGAGGGGAGGCCACTTGTTGTTTTCTTTTCACAGGAATGGGGTCTTGTTAGAGGGCAGTAATGCTTTAACTGTCAGATTAGGATGTCCAACTTGTGGCCCAAAGCCTCTTAAGTGGGGAAAGCGGCGTACTTTGTCACATATCTGACCATACCAATTGTGATTTGGAATGATTAATGAGGCAGCAGGGAGGTTACAGGTCAGAGAGGGACTGTCCTGGAGGTGTTGGGGATACAGATTCATCCCTTACAGCAGAGCCTGTTCTCATATTGATTAATGAAGCCTTCAGGATATGTTTGGTAATGTTTGTAAATTTCTCTTATTGCGAACAAATTTGATGAAAAGACCAACAAAAGTGTTCTGTGTCGAAACCTTATCTTATTCCTCTGGGACATAGAGCTCCATTGTTGTACTAAAACTATTAAAAACCACATCAATGAGCCACACTGTTGCACTGGATGATATGTTCCTTCATTACCATGAACACACACACACACACACACGCTTTACTAAATTTTGACCCAATCCCACATACTTCGTCCTGCTGCCCCAAATACTCACTAGAGCAACAAATGCTGATTAATCTGCTGCTCCAAGTAGTCCCCACCTCTATTTGAGTAACTTTTGCTTTTGTAAATTACTCAGCCTTTTACCAAAATTTGTTAAAACAGAAATTCCAAACCTTGATTCTCAAATGTGAGAAATGTGCTGCTGTTCTCTAGACTAAATATCTATATATACTAAATATCTTTTTATAGTTAGTAGTTTGACAAAAAAAAGTTTTTACTCGAGATCCACTTACTATCTTTTACCTGGAAACCTGGAAGAAATACCTAAAGCCTCTTCAAAAAAAAAAGCCAACACTTGTTTTTTTTTGCCCGAGTTGTTCTCTCTGCAGCTGTCTCACTGCAGCAGTACGTCTAATTCAGCTTAATAAGGTATTGATCAGGTGTTGATGGAGCATGCCAGGACACATCAAAGCTGTCATAAAGAATCACTGATATTCCACCAAATATTGATCTTTGAGCTCCTCCAGTAGCGGCTTGAGATATTGTTATTATTATGAGTTATTGAAGGGGATAAACCTGTATCGTTTGCGCTGTTCAGTTTGTAAATGGAGTGAATATTTTCCACAAGACCTTGTTGAGATGAGAATGTGTCTGTTTCAAATTGAATTCAAACTTGATAAAGAGTTTGTAAAAGGATAGCATAAGGGAAGGGTCGTCTTTTATGACTTAGTTACAGGATGCAGCGACAATGGATTGTTTTTGCAGGATCAATAGTTGCAGTTGCTATGAAAGCTGCTTTAGTGAGTTAGTGTGTATGTATGATGGGAAGGGAATGAAGCCTGGTGGAAGTTGACTGTGCTGCAGTACTGAAGTACTGCGATTTACATTTCCTGCCTTGCAGTTGAAGTATGTGTCTCCAAATAGCTTGAACTTGATTTCACTAAGTTCTTGTATGTCTTTTTTTTGGTATGGTTTGTATAGGGCCCGAGTGTACAACATGGACAGCGTTTGTAAAACAGTAAACCAGTTTATTGGTTCAATTTAAAGAAACTGTGCAATTATGAGACCTTGCTTGATGTTTTCCAGGAAACTGGCATGTAAAGAGAGCAGGGCAGAAACACACAGATGAGGGACCAAGGCTGACTGGCAAAAGTGCTCCACAAAGCACGAGAGTCACATAAAAGAATTCCGAAAACCTGGGGTTTAAAGTCAGAAGCTTACTTACAGGGATGTACCACAGGTGAGCAAGTAATCACAATGCAGAGTACATTTATTCACCTGAAGAGAGTTGGAAAGCCACGCCCACAAATACGCACACACACACACACGCACACACACGCACACGCACACACACACACACACACACACACACACACACACACACACACACACACACACACACACACAC
>JAPMOB010230077.1:0-22178 GCA_029875015.1 Lepomis gibbosus
TTGCTGCTAAATGTACTTCCTCATGCAACAAACGGAGAACCATTGTTGTTTGTATAAAGCAACTTAATTATCACATTATTTATTAAATATATATATATTTGTATATTATTTTATTTGTATTGTTTATGTATGAATTTATGGTCGGTACGTGATGTCACCGTCACAGGAAGCGCTTCTGCCGGCTGCACATACAGGTCCGTGTGTGGCGGTGGTGTCACTGGTGTCACTTATTGATCCATCAGAAATGCTTGGGAAAATGTAGCATGTGTGGAAGCTACCGCGCTACTCGGTCAATAAAAGAGCTTCGTTACTGAAAAGCTATTTGATTCAGAAAAYAGCGACGCTACCACCAAGCTACTGAGAAATGTAGTTAAACTAGTAACGGCGCTACTTGTAGCGACGCTACTGCCCAACACTGCCAAATGGTGGCGGTAATGCACCAATTCGTTGTTTGCAAACCGCCAATAAAACTCAAAAAGAAAAGAAGCGGCTTTTGATCTTTTATTGCACTCTCTTGCTGCAATAGACGATCTTCGGCCATGATGGGTCACTCGGACCTTTCAGCTAGTTACTCCAATCTAACGTCTAACGACCGACGTTAGCCTAGCCAGACGAACGGAACAACATGTTAGGCAACATAACACGGGACGACGTAGGTATGTATGTATCTGCATAAGCTAATAGGAAGGATGTGTTTTATTGTTGACACCGGGAGATCTTCCAAAAACCCTGACAGATTTTTTGTCTTGGTTGTTGTTGCTAAGCTAACGCTGCATGTCTGGACGGTGCAATGGTAAACACAAACGGATATAAGAAGTTCAACTAGCGTAAGTTAATTAGTAACTCTTTAGCTGTCAGTCTGGCTTGAGTTAACGTTTTTATTCTAGGCAAGTAGCTACAACAGATGTGTTATTGAGTTAGCTAAGTTAATGCTAAGCTAAACGTTAAGCGGCGCGTCCTGGAAGCAAACACGTGAAACGAACCTTTCACATTGACAGTAGTGTTGGCAAAAGTTTCAGCACATGGTGGTACAATGCCTGCTGAAAGGAGAGCTTAAAATATGCAATTAAAGACAAATTACAAACTACAGGCAACATCTGTAAATTTAATGTATGGAGGTTAGCTTTTTGGTAATACAGGCTTGCTTACTCTGCATAACTCACTTAGCTTGCTAGCTCTCACATACAGTAACTATTAATATAATAATTATTTACATAAGTTAGTTGTCCTAAGAAATGTCATGAAATTGGCATCAGCATAGGTCCCATACGTAAGCATGACAACAGCCTTTTTAGTGTAGTAACGTTATTACTTGTAGCTATTGTGGAAAAGATGCGTAAAAAATAAAGTGTTTTTGATGTATTTATGCTAACGTTTACTTTTATCTAACTTACTTATCATACAATAACATCGCGAGTTAAAGGGTTACCAGATAACTTTCAGACAGTTTCAAAAATTGGTTACTCTACATTCACTAAAAATGTTTTGAGTGACTTTCCATGCAAGAGGGAACTTCTCATGCCAAGTTATGGATACGTTTGAAGTTATACTGACTCTGCCTCTTTTCTTGTGTCCTTTCAGTGGGGAAAGCTGTCAAACAATTGAGGAAAATAAGAACTCTTCTAGGACACCGCTTTCTCCTCCAAGACCTGATACCTTCTTAGGCAGCCTGAGGCTTACAACCCTAGAGTTGTTGAGAAGGAGGAGGAGGAACCGCTTCTGGCTGTGGTCTGCATCCACTAATGTCCTCAGTGTCATTGACTCAGCCTCTGGCTTTTTTTAAACTCTGAGTGTGGTTGTTAGAGTGAGAACCACTTTGCCTCAGGAAGAAAACCCTATGTGCCTGCCTGTCTGAGCCTCATGTAAAGGCGTATAACCATACCAAGAGCTGAGAGTGTCCTGCTAACTTGCAGCACAGGTGCTAGGCTCAAATGCTGTCACTGCATTTGTGGCAGCAGATATGTTTACTGATTTATCAAGAACTTGTAATCAATCTACAGTGACCAAGAGAAAATTAACAACTCCATGCAGCTGGAGCTGACATCTCAGAAGTCATTCCTGCAGAAGAACCACTCACTGAGAAGGGAGCTACCAGGAGAAGCAGGAGGTCTTTTAGGAAACAGATCCTTCCACCACTCAGGCTTTGGTATTGTCTCGACTGTTAATTTCTATCCTGCCTATCAGTCTCCAACTAAGACCTCTGACCCTCATCTCAGCCCTTCAAAAATAGCCACAGCTTCGTTGGGTGGTGCAATGCCCACCAACCAGTCGTCCCCCTGGGGTGGGGAGACGCTTCGGGCTTGCTCCAACACAGGTAGTGCCACCACTACAACCTCTGTCAGTACACACGCCAAGACTGTTACGGCCACAAAAGTGCCTTTTAGTCAGACTTCCCTAGAGCTATCCAGGAGAAAGGATCAAGCCAAACCTCTCTCTTCAAATGTTGCCTCTTCTGCTTCCCACTTGAGGCAGACATCATTGGCCCCATGTGTGGTTTCTGACTGGGAGAATGGGGATGGGAATAAATCCCACACCCAGAGCCAATTCACCACAGTGCCAGATGTATTTCCAAATCTACAAGAACAACTTAATGGGATTCAAAGCCCAAACCAGGGACTGGCAACAGGATTGATGCAGGCTAGTGGCAGCCTCACCGAGACCAATGCCCCTTCCTCCTTCCCCAAGAAGGAATGCCAGATTGGATTTAATTTCCAGGTGACTGGTACCATGCAGCAGTATATGTCTCTCCAAACCTCTCATCCTGGAAATGGTTTAGCAATGAGCGGCCGTCAGCCTGCCACAGGGGATGCATCATTGGGATTAGACCCTCTTTTGTCAGATTGTCAAAAAGACCAGTTCATCAAAGGGCGTCCCACTCTGCAGCAAACTAACACGTTGATGGTGAGTATTGATGATTCTCAACGTGGAAGCCACATTTTACACATAAAAAATATATCTTCTATTCAGAGTTGGGTTTTAAACTCTTAAAATGAATTGCTTGTCATAGTACAGAATGAAAAGTGAACATAAAGTTGTAAAGACAGACTGACTTGCAAGAATTCCTGCTGGCCATTTAGAACAGTATTGATCATCTACATCTTGGCTACCAAGTAATCAGTCGCTGTATAGTGAAGAATAGCTTTTTTCTTCTTGATTAATACAGTGGAAAATTATGGTTTCATATGAAGCTAGCTTGATAAATCACCCAGGCTGATGTATTGGCATATAAGTCGTCAGTATGTGACACCATTACTTATTATTAATGGGTTTTTTAATCTCATGGATATCTGTATCTTTATCAGCCTAAAAAATACAGTATTGGTCGGGGTATAGTTTCGTATTAAATGCATTACGAGCATTGAGTGCTTTGGATTTGTTGTATGTTAGCATTGGTAATGTTTGTTTAAACGTAACTGAATGTTATTTGGCTTCTGAAGCTTGCATGACGGAAACATTTTAGTTAGTTAATTATAGTTAAGATTATTATTTGTTACACATACCCTTGCTGATGAACTTAGCTTTCCTCATAAAATTAATACCTTCTTTTTTTGGATATTTTATATATATTCAGCATATGCTGTCCACTTACTGGCTCTTTCTCCACATTTGACCTTTTGTTGTTTTGTCTTGTTAGCTTGAAGCTACAGACTCTTCCTCCTTGCCATCAGTGCCTCCTCTATGCCTTACTTTTTGTGAACATCAGGGGGCAGTGTTTGGAAAGAATGCCTCCAGCCATGACAGCACAAAAGTAGAAATAAGACACACAAAAAGAGAAACAACAAGAGCTGCTAGGAGGAGCCATTCTGCTAAACCAGCAACAAAATGCAATGAAACACAAAATAGTTGCACTACAAAAACAGCTTTAAACAATCAGTTGCTAGTAAGAGGTGGTCCTCCAGCAGTAGTGGCAACAACTAACAACAGCAAGCCCCAAACGATAGCATCACTAGACCTAAACAAGCAGGCCCCACAAAGTCAGTGTCCACCGGGAAGCACTTTGTCCACATGCAGAAGAATGAGTCCTCCAGCAGCCAGTCCCTTTCCAAATGGCTCCATGTCAACCATCCTTAGTTCCAGTGTCAGTGCCACTCAGGTGAAGCAGTCAACACCGCTGGATGCCATCACAGGTAATCAGAATTATTGTTTCACTGTGACATTGACTGTAGCTGTCAAAGAAAACACAGGCCAACAGAATGGTTGTTGAATCTGCAATCTGGGAATCAAGAACCTCAAATATGTTGAATACAAGTTGAACAGAATTATTCATGACTACACAGAGTTCTGGTAATACTGAGTTTGAGGCCAAAGCAATAACAACCTCAAGAAACTTTGTCAATGCTTATCTTTAGAGAAAGAAAGCTATTATTCTTCTACCTGCACATCTCATTATAGTTTTGTGAGAATGTTATGTTCATTGGAAATATTTTAGCATTAACTAACACACTGTAGTGACCTACATGTTTTTTGTCTTTTGGTTATAGAAGAAAATATCTAATAGACAATATGTAAGCTTAGCAGAAATCTGCAATTTATGCCGTTAGTTTAGTTTCCATCTCTGCACCATGTATGCTTCTGTGGAGCGAATTGTTTTAGCTTTATTTAGGAAAGCATGGACACAGTGCTTGTTTTAGACCCTGAAAATGTATTTATCTTCTTAATCAGTTTCTTATTATAATAAAAGTATAGGAACCCTACTTGAACAGATTTCAGTTTTTCCATTTTTTGAAGTGGGTGGGGCTCAGTTTGGGGGAGAAATGTGGTTTCATGTACTTTTATCCACAGGTTTTAGCAACAGTTTGATCAGATGCTGATGACAGTTGGTAGGTTGTTTTGGTTACAAGTCAAGTTAATGATTTTAAGCCAAGTCTTAAAGTAATTTTAAAAAACTCTTCAAAGAGGAGTTTGTGTTTAATTTTCCCCCCTGAAATACTGGCTTCAGCTAAGCAGAAAGACACATGATACTTGTATTCAGTTCATAGGTATCTAGCATGAAAACAGAAATCGACCATTACATACTGTACGCTGTATGACTGTTCTTTCCCTCGTAGATGTGGCCTCCAGTCCCACAGGAGCCTTGATGGGCTCCATGACCACTCAGATCTCCGCAATCCACCTGACCAGTCAGGGACAACCTGCCTCCATGTCATCTTCATCTCCATTCCCTTCCTCCCCCTTGCTTACGGAGGAGTGTCAGGTTGGAGAGACTCAGCTTTCAGGGTGAGCAAAAGCTAATTGCTTCTCAATCAATAGATGCAGGTCTGGTTTTTTTTACTCCTCCTTCTAATTTCACCTTGTATTAATTGTTTCCAGCCAGGAGTGTGTTATGCAGGTGGATGGAGTTGAGGAGGAGCTGCCTGATGAGCTGGAAAATGCCTGCAGTGACGATGGTAAGATGTTAAACTGCACACACTTCATCACACTCGAGCTGCTTTCAGTCATTTAGCACTATTGGTTGTTATTAACTGCTAATTTGAGTTGTCTTCTGTTGTCTTCAGATGATTCAGATTGTTCGTCCATCAATGGCACCTCATCCACAGCATCCTTTGGTCTTCTTTCTAGGTAAGACACACGCTAACCACACACTCATTCCCTTATTTCTTTTGTTTATGTTGACATTTAAGAACATAAACACTGACTGATGCAGACTCTGCGCTTTTGGAGCATTTTTTGTGGACGCTCGCCACCCTCATGTATGCCTAGAGAAGCATAATCATAGTCAGGAGCTGTTTGAAGCTGTCTTTAAAGCCCCACTGGGCTTTCACATTGCCACATAAATAACTGGTGAATTAATAATTAAAAAGACAATTTTCATTAGTTAGGTAGTTTTTATGCATTTAACAGACATTTGCTTGTGATGTTAAGCCCATTTATGAGCTTGAGAAGAACCACAAGTTGATTTTTTTTTTTCATCAACTTGAACGTCTTCTTGAACAAAACATCAGTGTCCTTTCCTTGCACCGCCCTACATCTAAGCCTTCTAATTGGTCTCCGAAAATGGCATAAAACATATATCCATCCGAGCCTGTGGACTCTTTCTCTCTCTTTCATTCTCTCCCACTGCATTGTTTAAAGAGGCTGAAAGCAGCAGAGCGTGGTGGAAAGGTCTGCTGCATTGTGTATCATATTGTTCTCCACTGTGATGGCCTCAACAGTGGAACTCCCTACCAAAGACTCGGAGCTGATTCTCTGCTAAAACAGCCTGGATAGGGACCACTATTGTCGTCTTTTTCTTTTTTTTCCCCCAACCAGCTGATTTGTTTGTGTTGATTTACATACACCCCAACATCCTCCCACCTTTTCCTGATGGCTATAGCTTTCCTGTATGTATAGTGTAGTGTTAAGTTAGCCTAGTCTAGCTGCAATGCCATTGTGCTCCTGTCAGTGGTGGAAGGATTTTTTTAAGAGAAACTATTTAGAAGAGCATATCATCCCCTGTTACTTCGTCCATCTGTTTTTGCCATCCTCTCTTCTTTGCCTATATGACTGTCACGTGAGTGTTTTTTTTTTCTTTTTAGTGTGTAAATTCTCATTATTTTTCATTCATCTGATGTTGTGTTATGTTAAGAGAAAAAAAGAGCTCAGGAATCTGCTATTGTTGGACTTAAGTTGCAACTGGCTGCTGAAAAACTAGAACAACACTAGTGTTATTTTGTTAAATGTAATAAATGATTCCTGACATGAAATACAGCAATTTATATGCTCCTGTTAATGTTGAGCCATCATTGGATCTCCACTGGCAAAATTCTCTGTGAATAGTGGTATTAAAATCTAAAATGTGGGAACATAAATTTTAGTAGATCAAATAGTCACTTTCTAGAAGCCCTTTTCTAAGTTTCAACTCAAAATGTACTCTCTGTGTGATCTCTCTGACCCCAAATTCAAACAAGGGTCATGTTACCAGTGCATAGTGCAAACGATCATCCATTCTGTCCACACTCGTATTGTGTTACAAACTAGAGTGGCGACCGGATGCCAGCTTCTGTTAGTTAGCAGGGTCGGTGAACGTAACTCGAGCTGCATTACTTTTAAATTTTTTTGTGTGACTGCAATTTGCTCGTTTAATATTAACAAGCAAATCAGAGGTGCGGTGCTGACAGGACAGTCCTCAGCAGCAAAACCTGGCAAAACAATCAATGTAGATGGGAGATTACATGCTTACAACAAATAGAAAGTAAATATGTGTTATTTGAATGTCTTTCTATAGAGTTTGTGCTTAAACTAAACAGTTCTAAGATGATGTTTCTTGATGCAAAAATGTCGTACAAATGGATTGTCTTTAGTCAGATATAAACCACATTTATCATTAATATGAATATTTGCTGATTTCTCTTGATCAATCACATGCAATCTTCTCCCTTTTTGATACAAACAGTATAGTACTGTTAGGGTGTTGGTGTAGATGCGATTGATCTGTTTGTCCTTTCTTTCTCTCAGTGTTGAGGAGGCGATGTTGTTAGGGGCCGAAGATGACCGAGAGGAGAAACCAGCTTTGGTTCCCAGTTTGTTCCCCTTCATCCCTCCAACACTCTACTTCAGCACCGCCAGTGAGAAAGGTCAGGACTAGAATATCTGCTGTATGAAACTAACAGTAGCTGTAACAGTAGTTGAAGATCCTCACAGATTTTTCGCTTCTTGGATTCAACCAATTCCAGCTGCCCTTGATTTTAACCCAACAACCGTTTCCAAGAGTGTGACAGGAGAGTATGTGATGGTTAACAGAATGAAAGAAGTTATTCAGCTAAAACCACCAAAATAAAACATAGTGACTAGCTGAGTCCAAACCATCTTTGACTTTGTAATAATAAAGTCTCACATTTTGGTTAGTACGCTAATCCACTGGTTAATGCTGGTTCATCTGAGAAAAGGCAGAAGGTTACGTGTGCTGTGTTCATCATATATTATTTAATCCAGTTTAAATGTGTTTGCTGTTTTATTTACATATTGATTATTTTAAGTGGGTGCTGTGAACTGCTTCAATATTTGCATCAGGCCTGTAGTCTGTGTAGACATAATGTGTAGCAGTTGTAGAAGCATATGGTCATAAATTACATACAGCTTCTGTGCCGTGTGCTCTGCAGTGGAACTGCTGCCTGCAGAACAAAGAAGACTGTTAAAGTGGAAGATGAGCAACGTCACTCCAAATATTGTCAAACACACTGTCGGCAGGTCCCACTTCAAAGTCACCAAGAGTAAGTCATCACATTTGCAATACATAATTCAGAAATACTTAAATCATAGACGGGATCTAAAAGATTGTGGTCATCGCGTCTACTAATCTGCAAAACATCAAAACTTAGTCATTGTGATTTAAATCATTAAGGCTCAACAGCTATGCCAGGGGTTCAATTGTCGATCTGTGACGCCCCACTCCAGAAGCTCATTACCCCACCCCTAAAAAAACTATTTAATTTTTATCAGTCATTAACAGTATGGCTATTAGTATTCAAATAAACAAAAAGATTAATTCAGGTTAGCAAAATATCCTTGCTAGCATCAGAGCACTTATGTTACCACATCAGTCATATTCATGCAACTGTGGTTCTGCTCAACACCCCCCCAATACCACATCCCCCTGCAGTAACTCTACGGCCCAAACCATGGGGCCACCCCCCTGTTGATAACTGCTGAGCTACGCTGAGGTGTTTAGAGGTGTCAACGTTTTGAATTATACACATAATATAGATCATTTTGTAATACAGATTTAGGCTTATTTTCAAGACTGTCACTGCTGACCACGTTTATTCTGAGTTATGTTAAATCACTAATATAACACAGTATATACAGCTGATGTGACTGTCATTCATGATGTCACTTAAAACGGATGTATCACATTGGACAACATGTCTACCTG
Source organism: Lepomis gibbosus (assembly GCA_029875015.1). Classification (NCBI taxonomy): domain Eukaryota; kingdom Metazoa; phylum Chordata; class Actinopteri; order Centrarchiformes; family Centrarchidae; genus Lepomis; species Lepomis gibbosus. The sequence continues at coordinate 8,852 of JAPMOB010230077.1, forward strand.
TTTTTGGAAAGGCCATGTTTTGTAGTTTACTGCCTCTAGATACTGGTATCTAAAATATCATTACTGTGTGAGTGTAACATGCACAAGCTGAACTGTATATTAAGATGTAAGAAATAACTGTTAATTTTCCTGGATGAGCCAAATCTGTTGTTCCAAGTGTTCTTTTGTTCATATAGAAAGCCATGACTGGTTGGGCTGCTGGGGACACCACATGAAGTCTCTTGGTTTCAAGGCCCTTGGAGAGCACCAGAAGGTGAGAAACAGTAGATTAACGATTCATTTCCAGCTTGTTTTTCAAGAAAGCTTTAACTTAAACTAACTTGAAGGAAGGTGAAATCATCAAATTACCTTTTTAGGTCTTCTGTGCAGAATTCCACTTATCTTGGATGTGTTTGTGTTTCTCTTGTCCTAGTTGAACCACTTCCCGGGAACATTTCAGATTGGCAGAAAGGACCGGCTATGGAGGAACCTGTCCAAGATGCAGGTTCGCTTTGGCAAACAAGAGTTCAGCTTTTTCCCCCGCACCTTCATCCTTCCTCAGGACATCAAGCTGCTCCGAAAGGCCTGGGAGGACGCTGGTTCCCGGCAGAAATGGATCGTCAAACCTGTATGTTCTGCTAGTATATAATGATTTTTTCATTTTACTTGTAACTGTGTCAAAGCTGTGAAGGCAAGTCCGTCTCAAAACACAGGAAGTGCAGTTTAATATGTTTTCATATTATAGCAGGGTAAACAAAACTTAAAAAAAATGGCTCATTGGCCATAATTCTTACTTAAGGCACTCAAATACTGTTTCCCATTTTTGTAACTAATTGGAAAGTGCAATGCTCCCAAACTGTGGATCTAAATGGCTAATTTGTGTTTGCCATTCAGAAGCAGCGACACCACATGAGTAACCTTGCTAACCAAACGAAACCCACTATTGTGCTACAGCTGACAGACAGCTGATGCACTGTCAAATCTTTCCATGTGCTCTAGAATTTCTGTTATGCGTGTACCAGACTGAGGAAGTCGCATACCAAATGGTCCTGTACCTGTAACACTTAAAGGACGATACACACAGTTACACCCCTAAAGAAAATGTGTGTTCTTCTATTTTATTAGTTTGCTTGTTTATTCTCTCTTTCTATTCCCATCTCTAATAGCCTGCATCAGCCAGAGGAATAGGTATCCAGGTCATCCACAAATGGAGCCAGATGCCCCGCAAGAGACCGCTACTGGTTCAGAAGTAAGTAGCCTAGAATAGAACGATAATGGTTTGAAACTTAGTAACCCACAGCACATTTCCCAGTTCCTGACCCTACATTATTCATTAGGATAAAACGCTTGTATTCTGGTCATGTTTTGCAGGTACCTTCACAAGCCCTACCTCATCAGTGGTAATAAGTTTGACCTGCGGATTTATGTCTATGTGACATCCTATGACCCGCTCAGAATTTACATCTTCTCTGATGGACTGGTTCGGTTCGCCAGCTGCAAGTCAGTTTATATCGCATCCACCACAGTGACTACACTATTAATACTGTAGATTAATTAATGTAAAATGGAACATAAATAATCTCCATTGTGAAAGCCAGTCATTTAAATAGGAAAAGGTAGTAAGACCCAGTAAAGTGTATGTGTATTTAAGATGTCAGGCTTGCAAAAAGCTGATGACGGAGGTGATATTTGATTTAATTCCACATCTGTTTCTCCTCTTTAGGTATTCGTCTTCCATGAAGACTCTGGGTAACAAGTTCATGCACCTGACCAACTACAGTGTGAACAAGAAAAACTCTGAATACCAGACAAACAGCGACGACAAGGCCTGCCAGGGACACAAATGGTAACAGAAAGAGAAAATAAAGACAGAGGTTTATGTTGTATGAATCAAAAGAACAGACAGAGGAAAGGTGGTCATATTATGAGGTGAAAGCAGGGAATGGGGGAGGAAGAGGAAGTATAAAAGAGAAGCAGGGGGTAAAAGAGTGGAAGGAAGTAATGTGCGTGTTTGATAGATGGAAGGGAGGATCAAGGGCACAGCCTGACTAAATGCGGCCCGGCCAACGTTTGTTATAAGAAGAGAATGAAATTTGGAGGGAGAGGGGACAGAAAGGATGAATGAGTAATTGGATATTAGTATTAGTATTGGATTCTGTCTTTTTGGATTCTTTCTCCAGAGTTTAAGTAAACCATAGACTATTATTCTACATCCAAAGAACGTTCCTCTCCCAGACATGTTTCTGAAGGCGAACTCAGATCTGCAACACATCTCTGCTACTATTAATGTTATGGTGTCTTCGTCATCTCCAACAAAATGTGAGTTTGAATGTGTGTGTTTTCAGGGCTTTGAAGGCCTTGTGGCAGTATCTTGGTTCTAAGGGAGTCAACACCACTCTGATCTGGGAGAAGATTAAAGACATTGTGATCAAAACCATCATTGCGTAAGTTCACCCATTCGGTCATTCACTGGCTGAAGATCTGCAGGGCAATTATATTTTTGTATTGTTTATTATATATGAAACTTTAAGTGAAGTGTTTATTGATGTTGCTTTTGCATCACGACCTAAAGCACTAGATTTACTTTTTTTAAAAGAATGTCATCTTATCTTAAGAGCCAGTTGTACCGTTACACCTCTTCTCTTTGGAGATCGAGTGAACCTTTCTCATTCAGCAATTAGTTTATCATCGCCCAACCTCTCTGGTCCAGATACCAGAAGCTGGCATGTGCAGCAGAGCAACATAAAGCCCTCATACCTGAAACTCTATAGATTCATAACATCCCAATAAAATGCTGCAGTCAGTGTGGCCACTGGAGGAAGAAAAATTGAGTCATTTACGTTTTGCATGTTGTAACGAATCTCAGGTTTCTTTGAGTCAGTGAATCGTGACTTTTTGACAATTCCTTAACGAACAGATATGAGGAATATTATTTTATTCTGGGTGCAGAAGAAAAGGCATTCTCAGGAAAATCTGTGAAATGCTGGAGTGAGAAAAGACACTCTGTTAGAAAACTCATTTTGTAATAATGAAATAATGATGCTTATGAAATAAGCCATCTCCTTGCTATGTGTTGGTTATCAGGTCAGAACCATACGTCAACAGTCTGCTAAAGATGCACCTTCGGACACCTTACAGCTGCCACGAGCTATTTGGCTTTGACATTATGCTGGATCAGAAACTCAAACCCTGGATCCTGGAGGTCAACATATCACCAAGGTAACATGTTCACACGGAGAGACACGTGTACACACACAAGTTTTCAAACTACATTTTGTAACTGTTGTGTTTCTGGCCCAGCCTCCATTCCAACACAGCGCTGGATGTTTCCATTAAAGGTCAGATGATCAGAGACCTCCTGAACCTGGCCGGCTTCCGTATACCTCAAAGAGAAGATGTGGTCGGCCCCTGCAGTAGCGCCTCCAGCTCTACCAGCAGGTAGGGAGGCAATACTACACTGGACCTGCTATTGTTAGAATCACACCAACTACACCAGTGGGTCATATGACTAAAATGAAACTAGGGGATTCTGGTTACAATTTAGGAACAACTTCAACATAATTCAACGCAACTCAAACTACAGCCTTAGAGAAGACTTTATAGTTGAATCAAGACCTCTGACTGTGTGTGTGTGTGTGTGTGTGTGTGTGTGTGTGTGTGTGTAGCCTCTGTGGTGGGAACAGGGAGAGAACCAAACCAGATCTGTCTGCTGATGAAAGGGTCAAACGGGCTTTTTACCTCACTCAGCGCTATGCGGACCAGGTCAGTGAATACAAACACAAACAAAACATTTGCACAAAGTAAGTAGTAGTTTAAAAGTTTATTCAGCTAAGTGTAAATCCAATCCAGGGTGGGTTAAATCAAGGACAAAGAAGCAACAAAAACAGCTCCATATCAAAGGTTTTAGTCTCTTATAAAGTACTACCACTACACCACTGATGGCCTAGATGCGGCTGTTGCTGATGAATGCTGGTTTTATCATTGGAAGTAAAACAAAAACAAAAGTAGCAACAGTTACAACTTTGTCTCCTTCCTTCGGCCTGTCAGGACCTCCTCTCTTCAGTGTTGGATGTCTTAACTCCAGAGGACGTTCACGTGCTGGCAGAGAGTGAGGACGAGCTGAATCGTCTTGGAGAGTTTGAGCGAGTTTTCCCATCCCCGTCATCATCTCGCTACCTCCGCTTTTTCGAGTGTCCAAGATACCTCAACATCCTGCTGGACCAGTGGGAGCAGAGGTACTGGAACAACAGGGCAAAAGGTATATTTGCAATTTCACAATAAGGATCTCAGTGGTGTTATTATTATTTATTAAGGATTCTCTCTGCTTTGTTAGACGCTAATGAGACGGATTATTTATTTATATTTAGTTTGGTGCTGCACTGAAGTTAAAATAGCAAAATTGAAGCACATTGAAAATGGTTTGTGTGGATTAATGTAATATGTATGGCGCTATATAGATGCAATATGTGGGGAAAATATGTGTACATTCATACAAATGACCATTAAAAGTGATTTACCATTGCTGTTGTCGAGGCAGCACACAGGGCAGATTAAAACTGCTGGGAGAGTAAATCCAGATTTGATGGATTCTGTCTTATGTGCAGGTATCAGTCTGCTGAGGACTCTCTGTCAGAAAGGAGTCCATCTCGGGACCAATGACCCTACTCATATGGTGAGGAACTGTCGAAAGACTAAATTAATTTGTATGAATAAATGATGGTGATATTTTTTCGTAATCAGAAAATCCATGTTTTTCGCCCCTCTGTGGTTGTGTCTTGGTTGTGTGACTTCTTAGTGGTCCAAGTGTAGCTACATCTCAAGGTTTGAACCCCAGAGACAAGACCTTGTCAGCCCATCCAGATCCAGGTACACGCATGCTCTTACACACAAAACATAAAAATCCCTAACAGATGCAAAGAACAAAATATTAAACAGATATTACAGGTAATGATCCAATTAATAATATTATATGAATATGCATGGCCTTCATGTTTAGGAATTCTTCTTGGGATCATCCTAGTGTGTGTGTGTGTGTGTGTGTGTGTGTGTGTGTGTTAAATCAGATTAATAAAATAAAGAAACTATTTGTGTTCAACTTAGACAAAATTCATAAAACATGATTAAATGCTTACTTTCAGCTTTCTTTTAGGTAATCAAAACCTCACTTTGGTGCATATTTAATTAGCCTATAAAAGGCATAAAGTTCATCTTCATGTTTATTGAAATACCTGCTACGGTTATACCAACTTGCCACATGCTGAAATAAAATAAGGTTATTTAGAGTGGGTTAGGGTTAGGATTTTACACATTACATGTTAAATTAACCAGATTATCTCCATGCCGCCCTCTCCTGTCTTATTCTCCAGGGTGGTGGTCAGCCTTCAGCACCATTCCCATCATGATAACCATGACGACGCTTCAGACAGGGAGGTTGCTTCGGTCTCCAGCCTGCCCGTTTCGCCAAGTCCTGGATCAAGTGTCGCCAGCAGTGCCTGTGCAAGCCCTCAGCCCATTCTGGCCCAGAGCCTGCTGCTTCAACCGTTTGCTCCACTCTGAGACTCGGTTTGCTAACACGATGTTCAGACACAGAGTTCATGGTGTAGGACTTAGCCCTTACCCCACCGTAAACACCCTGCTGTTGACCTTTCATGTCTGGTAGCTCTGTAATCCTGGATGAGAAATGTATTTAGAACTGCTGCATAAGTTTGAAGCTCCTACCAAACACTGTAGAGGGGAGAGGATTTTGATCTTCAACAGAATTGTAGTTGGCAGTCAGTTCATGACGACTCATCAATTCTAGTGTTGAGGTAACCTCCAGTGTTTTTATGTTTTCGCCAATTTACTACAAATCAGTAATATGCCAACTATTGTCCAACTTGAGGTAAAATTGTATTGAGCTTCTGAGCAGCCAGTGATTTCCACTGATTTCTTTTCGGTATGAAAATTATCCTGCAGAGACATGCTGGAGATACATAATCCATCACAGTGAGCTTTATGTCTGCTCTATTTTTTAAAATGTGTGTTATATGGCAGTGCAGTGCAGACATGACATTCAGCTCAATAAGTTCTATAAGTACAGACTCAATGGAGAACTGTATGCAGAACCTCTAGCAAAAGAAAATACAGTGGTCCGGCCAAAATGTTCTTTGCTTAATGCAGAGTCATCTGCCAAGGCGATGCATTAGCCAGTCAAGCACATGCTAGCTACACACCTGGTAGATACTGTTATTCTGCTGTTTACCCCGTGATTGCTCTGACAGAGAATTAAATCGTTTTCTACGAGTTTTCTCGTAGTATTATTCTCGACTGTGCAGTGTTTGCCTTTGGATAAGTAGTAAAACTTATGCGTGTATTACTCAAACAAGACTGTACTTCATCTTCTCACTGGCACCTATAGTAAACACAGCCCAGTCAAACAGAAATTTGTGTTTTCTAAATGCTGTGGCGAATGTCCGCTAAGAACAAGATCTTCAGATCCCATCTAGCTACACAAATTGGTCCTCACTAGCATTTTGTACCAAACTTAAACTGTGAATGAAACATACTGAATTTTCTCACAACCTAGTAAAGTATTGTTTTCATAGGTTGTTTTTTTACGCACCCAGAATTGCGAAAATAAAACTGCAAAGCCAATACTACCTTACAGAGCACAGTGGCCCAGAGTTGTGATGATAAATAACAATACAATGCTGTGATTTCTCTTTATTCTAAGACTGTAGTTGGTTTGGTGCTAAGAGGGTTGTTGAGCAACTGATCCCACAAGTGTCAGATTCCTAGTCTTATAGACCCTTTGTGTGAGTGTTTGTGTGGGAAAGTGAGGTGAAGAAAAAAGGGCTTTTGGTAGACAAGGGAAGGGAGGGGGAAAAAAAGTTGTGGCAGAAAAAGACTATTCTGAGCTGATCAGACTTTGTGTGGTGTGTTGATCGCTGCAACTTATTTAAAGAATCTATAAAGTGTCAGTACTTGATTTGATTTTCAAGGTTGATGGTGTTGCTAATGTGTTTCACAAAACCTCATTTTGATTAATGAATTGCAGTATGTTAGCGATACTTGAAGATTACTTGGTCTGACACGCAGTTTGGTAGACAAAAGGTTAATATTGCTAGAAACTAGAAGCGTTGTAATTTTCACTATCATATAGATGTCATTTCATAACAGCAGCCTAATTATACTTTTAAAAAGGCTTTTGTTTTCTGTGTGACAGTTTCTTTCACAGAAATTACAGTATGTATTTCTTGAAAGCTGCCAAATCCAAGTCCAGCACCAGAATGTAACCTTGCAGAACTAAGAGTGTGTGTTAACAGAAAAGTTTGTCTTTTTAAGGTTGTCCTAGAAAGTACCTCAAACTCGTTAACACTGAGTTGAGCGGTTATAAACTGAGTGCTGGTTTGGTATTTTCTTTTGAGGGGAACCAGTTTAAGATCTCTTATGTGTCCTCAGGGAAAAAAGTAAAAACATATATCCACTGTGAGAACACTGTCAGAAAAGTAACATAAAGCTACTTGAAATATTTGGGTACACTTTCTTTTAAAGATCACATTGTGACAGACAGAGCTGGTTATAGATGAGAAAAGTGTACTTGTCATGTGAAAACATCTTCTACTTCTTCTTGACCTCAGTCTTACCTACACTGATACATGAAATCCTCCACAGTCATTATGACGTCCTGTTTTATATTCTGGTGGACATTATTTGAAAAATTATTCTTGCTCCCAGAAATTACAAAGAAATTACAAGAAAAAGCGTGGATGCTAACTTAGTTTTACAGGTGAATTGAATTATGCAATTTACTAACAGATGCCAAACTGCTGTGCAGTGTCAGTATGTAGCAGACATTTATATCTCAATGCAAGCTTTTTTAACACACACACACGAAAAGTACTTTTCTGTATTTCATGTAGGGCTACGACCAGTGATTGTTTTCCACTTTGTTTTTAATATTTGATTAATTATTTAGTCTATAACATTTTAGAATATGGAAATAAAGGCAATCACAGCCTTCCAGAGCCGAATGAGTTGTCTTCTAAGGGCCCGCTTTGTCCCAATAACAGTTACGCTTGATTACAGAAATACATAATAAAATAAAAACAAATTCAGAAAATCTTCAGATATGAGAAGCTGGTACAAGTGAATGTTTAGCATTTTATTTTGCTTGATAAATCACTTCAGCAGTTAGCTGTCTATAAAACCTTTTGCTGATTAATCAACAGGAAATTTATCAAATGAGTTAATCAAATAATAGTTAAGCTCTTGAACGTGAATCACCTGTCATGCCATGACTGACAAGGGACAATACCTTCTGCATTCACGCTTACTTTTTAATTTGCGTCAGTAGTCTCAACCCCCCCACACCCACACACCGTCTCCGCCTCGTGTGACAAACCAACAGTAGCATCTTCAGTTCAGCTTCCATTTCTGTCTGCACTAGGCCTCGCACAATATTAGCCTAGCATCTCGCATCCACCATAAAGTCAGCATCAACAGGCCATTTTTTACAAATGAAGGCTGAATGAGCTCAAAAATACAAAAACCACCAGTGTAGCCATTCATCAACGAATAAGAGGGCTCTACAGACCTTGAGGCATAAAATCAAATCATCTATATGACAGATATATGAAACTAAAAAATAACACAGCATTTGAAGTTTTTAACATGAGAGAAATGTTATAACTAGGTGGAGATGATATTCTTGTTTACTAACATGTTAAAGGGTTGTATGAATTGCTCAGGATGACAATTTCAAAATAAAAGTTATTTGTGGTACAACTTTCATGATTGGGTATTTGTCTGGTTGACTAAACAAATTATTTTGCATTTTGTTAGTAAGGGTTTTGGTATCTGATGGCTGTCACAAGAACGGAGGAACACATTTATACAATGCCCTACAGTGACGTTAAGTAAATCAGTTTAAGTTAAAGTTTCTGACTTTATTAAGCAGTTGGCCAATGGTGACCCTGTTTATAGCTGCAACAACCTGTGTTTAAAATACACACACACACACTCTACTGTGGAGAGAATTGCAGACAGAAACACAGAAAGCAGGCTGTGGTATTCTGAATGTGTGTCAAGACTGTGTATGCAGTTGTAAACTATTAATATCTGAACTCCTCTCTTAACTAGCAGGGATTTGCTCAGGGTCATTAAATGGTTTTCTTTCTTAACTTTTTTATTTCTGCACAACTTGACAGAAGGTGTTCTGCTGGAGTTAAAAGGGGAAAATATATATAATTAATTTCAGCATTTAATTGAATTCTAATGCTGCATGTAAACTCACAACTCTACTAGAGTCTTTCAGTGCATCTATAAATAGTTTGACATGTAATGATCCGGTGAAACATGAACGTCTCCCACAGTAACACTGACGAAGCCTTAAAGCTGCACTGGTCTGCTTTTTTTTTGTCAACAATGGATCAAATTACTATGTAAAGTCAAAGTTGTCACTTATTATGACAAACCCACTGCGAACTATCACCTGACATTTGAGGCAGTTCCCCATCAGCTCGACAGCATTACAGTGTCTTTCAGCTCATTGTTTTGGTTTTACGGCTGTTTTTGGTTCACTGTCACAGCTCTTATCACCCCAGATTTCTGCACAAAACTCACAAAACAATGAGTACCACCTGCCTACCCACATTAAATAACATAGTAAGTAACTAGCATAAAGAAGAGTAACTGTTGCGTTTCTATTTATCAGGTGCCTAGAAACACGACTCCAAATGAATGTTGCTTCGTGGCAGCTTGAAGTGTAAATTGGCAGCCATTTCCTAACACGTTATAACAACTCTGTTAAATGATTTGTCAGTGTTGTGTGTCCGATCAGTTAATGTAGCTTTAAAAAAAAGGGCCAGCTGTTAGCTGTACATCACCTCCTATATAATTTATCATAATTAGATAAACTGTTTAATTAGCACCCATATAAGAAAACCCACATAAATATTGAGATGTAATAAGAACATGATTTAAAATTACACACGTTGCATTATTTTATCATTTAATTTAGCTAAATAAATGAAGTAAGTTAACAAGTTAATTCCCTTACTCCTGTCAGCCAGGGCTCAGTTTATTCATCTCATCTGATTAATCTTTATTGGTGATCTGACTCTGACATTTCTACCTTTAGAGATTGCTTTCTGTGTTTTTATTCTTTCCAAATGTTAATGATGCTGCTACCTGAAGTTCTCACCAATGGATTCTAAACAAGTACTACGGTCTGTTGCACAAACATATTTGTGTGTCTCTAGCCCGCCCCCCAACTCTTCCTGTACATGTTTCCCCACCCACTTTACCTCCTCCCCTCTCTCTCTCCCTGAATGCCACAGGCCTCTCACCCCTCAGACCAGATTTAGACCTCCAGTCTTTTCCCAGACATTCAGACCCAGCTGGCCGGTAGTGCACAGATCCCCTTGTCTCTGTCGTTCTTTGTGTCCAATACGTCATTCTTTACTTCCTCTCCTTTCCATGCCTGGACTCTGTTATTACTTTTTTGTCTGACATGGTAGCAGAGCCTGCCAGATGTCCAAGTTGGATGGCAGGTCGAGGGTTGTAGTCCAGGGTATCGCCAGTTGATCTGGTTCCACAGAGGCAGACCTTGTGCTCCTCTTCCCCCAGCCATGGAGCCTCTTGCAGAGGTAAGACTCTGCTGCTCTCCCTCACTCCCTTCTCCTGGACGTCTGTTTGTAGTGGTAACTGAAACATGTGTGCTGCTGTTTGGACAAAACTTTGTAACTGAGAGGCTGCAAAGAAAAAAACACTAGGGCTACTTTTACATTGCAGGTCTCAACGCCAAGTTCTTTTCACCAATTGATTTTGCATCATCTGTTTATATTTACCTTTCAAAGTGAAGCATATTAACAACCCTTATGCATGTTTAGATGAAATTAATCAATATGTTTTATCATTACTATATAGTGGAACTCAATCCTTTTCTGGTCTGCTGTTTGGGTGGAGGATCTTAACAAAGTTTTTGTCTGTGTGCACTGATGCTATGTTTGTAGTTGTTAAGCTGTGAGATGTCAACAGAGCCCCAGAATCCTTGATTTGGGTTTCATTATTGTTTTAATCATTCTGTTCAATCTATATTTATGAAGTTATTTTCTCATTTCCCATTTTGCCTACATTTACTAATTGCCTCAAGCTGTGTTTCATTACTGCCAAACAGTATTAAACCAAGTTTAATACTGTATCTCTCAATTACTATTTGAAACCATGCCAGATACATTTTAACACTAGCACAGACTGATCACCAGGGAAATATCAGGAAATTAACTGGATGGTCTAGAAAATCGATCCTGATGACTGAACTAGTCGTCGAAACGTCAGTCCAATTAATCTTATTTATTGGGTAGAGGCTGTACAAGCAGATGGTGATGTGTCTTTTAAGGTCTTTTAAGGGCTGCAAAATGACAATACAGGTATGAGGTAAGACATTAAATTTTACATGTCACATAAACAGGCAAATTTTCTCCAATCAATCACTCCTCACGTTCATGCAGCCACTTCCTCCAGCTGTTTCTGAGAATCTCTAGTAGCTGCCAGCTATGACATGACAGTTTTAATGTCTTGTAGTAAGTTTTGCATTATGCATTACAACCAGACTAACAGTTTACAGCCATGGTAGCAACACTGTGAGGCTATGCTTTGAGGTAAATGCTAATTTTAGCATGATAACATGCTCATGATAACAATTTTAACATGCTGATGTTAAGCAGATATAATGTCTTTACCATTTGAAATTGAAATCTTACCTGATGGTGCTAAATGAAAACTTAGGGTATCACCAAAGATAATAAAATGTATACAGGATGTGAGTAGCAAGTTTAATGGCAATACATCCAATAGTGATTGAGGTATCTCAGTCTGGACTAGTTTTTGGTAAAGTGCAAGGAGTAATATTTTACTGGTTCTTGGTACAAAACAACTTAAATATGTCAGACTACAGTTCATGCCCCCTCAACTAGTTTCTTTCGGTATAAGGGCACTATCATTTCCAGATCTGTAGTTGCTCCTGCCAGTTTTATTTGTCGGGTTGAACACTGCTTTCCATGAAACACAGAAAGGACCATTCAACCACAGCAGTCCAACAATATGAAATGCGGCATCTTATACCTGAAAGAGCCATGCATTGTGTCATTCCACTGAAGAGCTTTCTAACTGGCTTTCCACATTTAAGGTTAGTTAAATTCCATATTCTTCAGGTTTTCTATAGTTGTTCATACCTAGCTTTTTGCCACTCCAAATTCCTTTTGGCAGCCTGTCTTAAAAGACAGTTCCTCTCCACTGAATAATTTCTGGCAAACAGATACTGAATGCTTCCTGCCCCTAAATGCTAATGCCTATTAGCAGGTTCTTGGTTTGCTGCCATGACCCAGCCAACCTGCAGACACTCCTTACAGCTGCTTCCACAGCAAATTCCTTCAACACAGTCTGTTCCAACTACATGTCTCCAGCTTCTGCCAGAACGCAGACGAGACTTGTTTAGCTGCAAGTGAGAAATCACTTAAGACAGGGGCCAGGAGTTCCTAGCAAATCCTTAGGGTATATCTGGACCCCAACTGTTTGCAACAAACTATCACCTTGAGGGGATCTTGTCATTAACAAAGAAAAACTCCAAACGCTCCATTACTGAAATGTGCTTTCGATCAAATTTAAAATTAAGGAATGACTTAAAGGGATACACAACATTTTGCATAAGTAATGCCACTTTACTGAAAATAAATTAATAAATAATATGAAAAATATAAATTTCATCTGTTTGTCTTCCACACAAAGGTTGCTTTGTTGGGGTTTAGCTTAGCCGAGAACAAAGACTGGAAGCAAGGGGAAGCTGCTTGCCTAGCTCCATCAAGGGTGCCCTTCAACCACTCCATCGCTGTGTGATTTCTTATCATATCTGTATTGAACACGTAGAAATAGAAAACAGGACACTGGTTTAAGGAACAATTTGTTTATGCATTGAAGGTATCTCTTGACCAACAACCGATGAAACACCAATGAAAGTAGCAGCCTCACAGAAGTCAGTACTCTTGGAGCTGATTAGCTTGCATTTAATTATCAAACCACAACATCATCATAGGCAGATACTGTCAATCAGTTACCACTTAGAAACAGACAAAAATTAACCCTGACTGCTCAAATCTCAGCTAGCGCTTTAAGGCCTTTATGGAGGAGAAGACGTTCATGGCCGCCAAACATCGTAAAGCTATATGTAGAGCAACTCAGTCTTTACAGCATAAACTCTGTTAGTAAACTGTCTATGAAGATTCTCAGTGATCCAGGTCATAGTTATCCAACGAAGGTTAAAGTCAAGAGCAACTGGACTTGGTTGAAAGATACTGGAAGACGTTTCGTC
>JAPMOB010230078.1:0-48376 GCA_029875015.1 Lepomis gibbosus
ATCGTGACCAATCCATATCCTTCGTAAGCCTAAAATTAATACCAGCTCAATATATCATCTACTGGTGTGAAATATTTGGTCATTAAAATGCCATAGGGGCATAAACAGTGTTTGGACTCATTTATCATTGTGAATTGAGCTATCAGCATTATCCCTGTAGTTTTTGGCAACTTTCTTTCTAGAAATGAACTCGGGGAAAAATGTAGCAATAAAGCTGCCAATTTATCAACAGTGGGTGTTTTTAGCCAAGCATGCAGTCCAGTGGAAGTTCTTTACACACATCCAATGAGAAGACTTCTGTGTCTGTTTGTCCTGACTGCTTCATTATGGAGTTAATCATGTGCAACCTCTCCTGGTTGGATGGCTACACTGCATCGGAAGCTAAATGATTCTGATGATTTTTAAAATGTTATGCATGTAGTTTGTTTTTCTCTTCATGCAGACAGGCTGACCAAGACCAAACAATGAACACAAAATCAACATTAGCTTTGATTTTGTGTTTGCTTCCAAGTTTCTGACAGTACAACAGGGGAGTTGTTTGTGAGGAAGGTGGACAGAGCTGTATTTGTGAAACTCGGATTCTGTCCTTTGGGTTCTATTTTTTGGACACTACTTTTAAAGTCTTTGTCTCTCTCCTCTCCAGCCCCATGCCTTGCTTCAGAGAGTCAAGTCGTGCATATCAGACGAGGAGGAAGAGAAGCTCATGCAGATCACCAGCCTTCATTCACTCAATGCCTTCCTGCTGCCCATCAAAACTGTCGGCGTCCAGGTAATCCAGCCAGTCAATTCATCAAATATTCAGTCACGCTGTATGTCAAATGCGGGTGGATTTTCTGTTTGGCAGTCAAATGTTGGAAGGCCACCCGCCACATTGGCGGGTAAATATATTCTGCATGATATTGCTAATATACTTTTTTTTTGAAGGCAGTTATCAACAGACCGGCATTCTTGTTGGTTGTGTGTCGCACTTAAATTGGTCCCTGATGTACCAAGGGATCTAAAATCTCATAACACACTGATTAAGAGTGTTCAATTTTTGTTGTTTATGTTCTTTTCATGCTACTTGTGTTTTGGCATAGATTTGTCAGAGGTTGGGCGTAAGTGGACAAACAAAGATGAACTCGGAAAGAATATCCATTAATATGTTGCATTCGCTTATTAAAACTTAAAAGTTTGCTGCTTTAACCCGTAGCCATGTGTACTTTCACATAACGGTCCGGCTTTACCGGAACCAGCGACGTGCCGCAGACAATGCTGGCTGTGGCTTTTTGCAAACAGATTGTTCCGTCTCATGTCTGTGACCAACTTTCCCTGCTCAGAGGTGGATAAAATCTACTCTATGCCTCTTCTAAAGTGCAGCAAGCTGGCAAATTGGGGCAATACCCCTGTGAAATAAGGCAGCCTGAAAGCTGCTAGTGTTTGGTGCTAAATTCCAAAGGTGTAGTAGCCTACTAGGAGTGCTTTTAGCTGGCAAGTTGGCGGTTCAGTCAGTGTCTGACACACTATCTTCTAATGGTCCTACTGTCCTTCCTAGAGATCAAGGAGAATGATCCATAGACTGTATAAATATGTTGATCCCACAAAAGCTGTCATGCTGTGGCACCAGGAGTCTTTCAGAACCAGGAGGCCAGAAGAGGGGTATTGTAGAAAGTGAGCAGTCTGATGAGGAGGTTTAAGTTGAATGATTAAGAGTGAGCAGTGATGAGCTGACTTAAAGTTGACTTGGCAGGTGAGCTGTTGAGTTAATTTCCACCCCTGCTACATTTCGTCCTCTATTTCGCTTGATGTGAATAAGGCCTCCAGTCAGATGCAGTCAAAACAGTTTTAAAATAGACTTGAGGTCATTTTTTGAGGTTAGTCCAAACATAGCATATTTGTTTGTTTACACATGGATGTCCAGAAGCAGGCGAAGCCTGAAACAGTAAGACTTGCTTTTGCTGTATGTCTCATTGTGTAACCACAACAATTTAGTGGTTAACCACGAGACGCTCACGCCCACGGCCACACGACTGTTCTTTTTGACTCTCTGAGGCATCTGTTGTAACTGGGCCACAATTCAGCTTTTCTTCTCTGATGTTGACTGTTGTTTGTCTCTGACACTTCCAAAGGGTGGGTTCTGTAGAAATATTTAAACGTGGCTAAAACTTTCCAGTAGTTTATACTGACCTTCAGTGTTGCCTGGAGAGAAGGCTCATCATGACTGCTTTCAAACATTGCAGTCAGCCGGTGACTGTTTAACTTTATCCATAACCTCAAATTGCGGGGCAAACAGGAAAGGTTAGACAAACACAGGCAGCTTTTATTGCCTTGGGATTTTGTTGAAAGTGAAGACCTACAGATTAAGCAGACTATATTTATAGAAACCTTCATCGAAAAAAAAAATATATAAATGTATTACATTTGTTGAAGATTTTTATTTTCTTTGTTGCTCTGTAAAGATTGTTTTATAAAAAGCTTATTTGTTAACACCATTAAAATTACATAACAATGTATTTTCTGCCTGTCTGTCAGGGTGATTGCCGGTCCTACAGTTACGTGTGCGGTGTTACTAGTAAAGAATCTCCGCACTGGGAGTCGCTCATGTTCCTGGCCAGACTCATCCCTCGCATGTGCCATACCATCAACAGGTGATACACAAATCTCTTTCTTACAGCTTTGCTCTTTGTCTGTCCTCAGTGCTGCCAGAAGAAGTAGCAGAATATCTCACCCACTCATTCATGTCTCTCCTTTTTCCAGAGTTGTGTATGTGTTTGGGTCCCACGTGAAAGAGCCGCCAACAGACATTACCCCAACCTTCCTGACCACAGGCGTTCTGAGTACGCTCAGACAGGCTGACTTCGTAGCTCACTCCATCCTCAGAGAGTCTGGTAAGTGCTTTCAGTCATTTTAGTTTAGCCCAATGTATTGAAGCATTACAGATTATTTGGGGAGAATTTATATTAGGTGAGGATGCAACCACAGGACTTTCTAACAGTACAGTTCCTGTAGAGCCGTTCATTCCTTTCACTAAGTCCACATACCTAACCACTATAGTGTACTCGTCTGCATACTTGCATCTGCATGGGGTATTTAATGTTCCCCAGAGTCAAACTAAATACATGTTTGAGAAATGTTGCTAAATGTCTGTACTTTCCTGACTGTTGCTATGGTTTCACTTTGCATGTCATTGTGTTAATTAATAATTAAGATGTGATTAAAAGGCTGACTTTAAAGATAATTTTGTCCACATAGTTAAACATAGGCCTTTTTAGCTTCATTAAGACATTTTGAAGGTCAGTCATGTGAGCGATCTCTATTTTTTTCATTGTTGACATCTATAATTGAATCAATCCAGGCATCATTAGAAGAACAAAATCGATTTATTGAAACAAAGAATTTGAAGTACAACAAATTGTTGAAGAATCTAGTGTTTGTTTGAACTTTTGTTGTTTTGCACAGTCAAGGTGGTATTTCATAGACCAGCATTCAGGTGCTATCGGACAGACTTGATAAATATTTGTAAATACAGAGAAGGAAATAACTTTTTTAGTGATCGACATAATCCAGTGACAAATTTAATAATTTTTATTTCAGATTTAGTCTTAGACAACGAACCTAATTGAAATGTTTGTAATAGCAGCAATAAAAGCTTTTCTTTCTCTTTAACTGTGCTTCTCTTTCAGGCTATTCCGGTAAGATCAGCCAGATGCCTGTCATCCTGACGCCACTGCACTTTGACCGTGACCCACTGCAAAAGCAGCCATCCTGCCGGCGCTCTGTGGTGGTCCGCACCTTCATCACCAGCGATTTCATGACCGGCATCCCTGCCATGCCGGGCAACCATATCCCAGAGGAGGTATACCATGATTCAGCCACTCAACTTGGTTTTGGTGTTTTTGCTAGACTTGTTATATTGTCTCACCATCGTGGATACTAACCCTATATTCAGGGATAGGGTATTATTTACCCAAGACTTATTTAAATGAGTCTTATCTTGTCTGTTTTCCCAGGTGGTGCTGAAGATGGTAAATGAGATCAAGAAAATCCCGGGCATCTCCAGAGTCATGTATGATCTGACCTCCAAACCGCCTGGCACCACAGAGTGGGAATAAAGCGCTACATGAAGTCATACCGACAGGACACGCACTCTCACACAATGCACAAACACGCTCAGCAGATATGAGAGGGCTGGTGAACTCCTGCTTATTTGTCCTCCTTCCTCCTCTCTCCCTCACCCCACCCTTCCCTCCTCTACCTCCACCCCTCTCTTAAACATTCCCATGGAAGGCAGACCGTACTGTGATGGGCGCACGTGCAAAGGCGCTACTACTCTGCTCTCCCCACCACTCCTCCCTGGTCTTAATATTTTTTTGGCAATAGGGATTGATTAATGTTGTTTATTGATAATATATTGTCCTTTTTTATCCATGTACAACAGTGTATTTCCTCTCTATGAAGAAAAGGTAAATTGCTGCTTCCCTTTTGTGAGGTCAACCATTGAAGACAAGTGGTGAGAAGCTGTGAAAGTTCAGAAAGTGGACTTTGCTGTTGTGCCTCAGGTTGCGTTATGGGTTGAGCTAAACATTGGAGAGAAAAAGCAAACGAAAGTGTCACAAAAAGATATTACATCAGTAGAAGAGTTTGAAAATCTTCAATTGTTTTCTGCCTTTTTTGTTGGATGTTTTTGTCTTACTGTTGTAGGTCAGAATGTTCTCAACCTAAGACTATCCTCTCTGTTCATTTTCAATTTCTGCCTGTATACTGTGCTATGAAGAAGGTCATCTGTTTAAAGTAAAACTGAACAGACAACCTATGTGACCAATCAATCATTTTTAAGCTTTTTGTTTTGCCAAAAGTGTAGAATATGCTGTGGTGATGTGATATATAACATTGTGGGCTCCTCTGACGATCTTGTCCAAGCTACATTTGTTGAAGAGAGCTCTTGACTTGTTGCTGTACCCATCTTGGATGGCAGTCCACCCAAGATTAGCTTCAGGATGGGGACTAGTGTGCAGCTGTGCAGGAGGCCAATATATGCTGGGTAACTTTGTATGTGCCTGTTCTATTGTTTATTTTTTGGTGTGGCCCGACCTGGACTCTGATACAACACTGTTTTTCCTCATGCTACAGTATGTATGCTTTTTATGAAGAATAAACATGGCAAGAGGACTAACTAAAAGCAAAATTATAAGTACAGTAGAGTTTATAACCACATTATGTAACTTGCTGTTGTCATTTCATCATTATTTGGCTCCTTTATGATTAAGGGGGCATGTTTTTGCACATTTTGTCTTTTACTTCCACCTGTAAAGCCTCTGCATTGTTTATCAGCATAACAGAAACATACATCCAGCGGGAACTTCACCGCAAGTGTGTTGCTCTGTAGTGTCAAAGGTTGAGAGTACTGTCTGTTACCATCATGACTTCACTGCATCTCAGAAAGGCTTCATTTTTTTCCCCTCAGTTCTGTACTATCAAAACATAGAGCACATCATAATCTCTGGTCTTCTGTCTTGTCATATAGACCTCAGTGAATACAGTGCTCAGGTTTAACTGAGTTTTAAAATTGTATTGTACCCCGATAGACATTTCACCCTGACGTGGTGGTTTTCATGCCTCCAGAATTTGTCTTTGTGCCTCTCATCCTCTGTTATATCCTTTAAGCTTTAGTGGCAAAATACTCCTAATGCAAAATTAACTTGTCTTAACTGCTATTAGTGTTTCTCCCTGTGTTCTGCCTTTTACACGAGGGTCTTTTCTGTTTCACGTCTCCATAGAAAACAACTGCTTGATAACATATATATATATAGTATAATTTTGTAGTTGGATTTAATTGCAATATCGATAAGATTAAGTTATGCAATTTATTGTTGGATTTGTTTTTTTTAAAGTTTTGTTCAACAACGCTCATTCTCCTTAGTAACGTGCCTCAAAACAAGCCACTGCATGCAGTTTCAACTATGATGACATTTGTACAATAGAAAACTGAGCTTTAATAAAGATCTCCATGTTAAAACTTCTCACTTCTATAATGAGCTACTTATCAAGTTGTTCACCTTTTCGATAACTTCATTTGTAATAATTATTCAATTTGTTCTGTATTGCATTGTTTGTTTTAACATGGTTTTAAAGAGGATTTTTGGAGCACCGTTTGGCTTAAAATAAACACACTAAAACACATGAATTACACTAGAGGCAAACAGTCCCGATGTCTTGCTCGTCACCAAATAAAGGGAGACCACACCGAAATGGAAACGCCGCAAAACACAATGGATAATTATGAAATCAAAATCACTTTTAAAGTAAATAAAATCAATTAAAACTTTCCAGTTAATGCTTGATTCAAATTAACTGTTTTTAAAATACACAACTACTAAATATCCTATTAGAGAACTTGATTCTTTCTGTGGAAAGAATGTGGTGAAATAGTTTATGCGTGCACTTGCTCACTCCTTTTCCCAATTTCTTCATGCTCTTGCTATTGATTTTTTTTTAACTTGCTTCCATTGCAGATTTTTGTGGTTTGAAAATGTTATTGTACCGACTGTACTATAAAAATGATTAGTTACAGTCAGTATCACCGCAGTTTTGTTAAGCACAGGAAACCCTATGTCACTACACTGAAAAATCCTCAGTATTAATGTTAAGGTTTTTATTCAAAGTATGCAGACAAAAAACTTGCTGGGGTGTTGGGGGAATTCCCCTTTTTCCTTTTAACCATGTGCCTTGTTGAAATTACAGTAGTGTTTCTGTAAATTACTATAGATAGCCAAATTGATTTCTCGCAGAGCTCATCAGGGTCAGTCAGATATCTCTCGTGGTTGAGACAGATCACAAGGGGTCATTCACACACTTGCCTTTAATTTATCATCAGCTGCTATTCAAGAAATACATGTGAATATCAAACTCCTTTTTAAGAAGCCTTCTGTGCGACAACTTTCCTTTAGTATATTTCCATGTAATAATAGCGACGTACAACTACTGTAAACAGCCAAGTTGTTAAAAGAAGTTTAGACTGTAATTTGAGTTTATTAAGAGCCTATATGTGCGCAGTCGGCCCTTATTAAACGGCAGAGGTGGCGGGAGGTTCAGGTGTGTGTTTCTCCCTGCTGACTGAGAGACAAGAGCAGACAAGTTCAGTCACCCATCAACACACCGCAGACCCACACTCAGGGGACAAGGCACGATTTGGGAACAGTAGCCATGCCATAATGTTGCGTAAAGACTGTACAAGTCACCACACGCAGCTGCCAATTAACTCTTGGCCTGTGGCAGAATTATCCCCTACAGCTGACCTGTGTGCAGACTAATAAACTGATGTATTTACAGGAGAAAAGAGAGTGGGAACACAGGGAAACCAGGTGAACTGATGGGATGTTTCTTCATATTTAACATAGAAGTGTTTGTTGATGCATGTTTGGTGGTCCAGGGTCTAGTTTGTGCTCTTGGAGAGAAACCAGAGTAACTATGGTGTTGAACCACACTTCATTTTATACACCATAAAAGATTATGCTATGGTATTTACTAATAAAGATTAATGTATGGTATTTACTAAAAATAAAGTCCTTCTTGTCTGTGTTTCACCCTCTTCTTTATTTTGCACAGTTGAATCTGTTCTCGGGTTGCCTCGTGCGGCACATCTCCCTTGAGGGCATATAAGACACCTGTCACACTTTGCTGTTGCCTTTCCTCGTGTGCCACACAGTGAGAGCTCTCCCGTCTCCTTTCTGCGTGTACATAGCATGGAAATCGGTCGGTTTTTGCTTGTACTATGTGCCTTCTTCTACTTTGACAGATCTGTTTCAGCAGAGTCCACATGCAAGCTGAAGGCCAAGTTCAACCTAAGCGGCTACAAGAATGTAGAGAAGAAGAAGGTCGTTATTGGCGGGATGTTTCCTGTTCACAACCGTGTGGCTTCCACCGATGGCAATACTTCAAGGGTGCCCGTCTCCTCGGGTTGTGAGGGGTGAGTCGAGCAGTCTGTCTTTTTTCAAAATCTGTCTCTTTCAGCTGCGTGACACTAACCACAGATCGTCTCACAGGCCTATTAAAGTTAAATGATATCATATTTTAGCCCTTAAATGAGAAATACATTTACTTGAGTTAATTTTATGTTTCAACCACGCTGTGTACTTCTAAAATCTCATAACCTCATGATTTTAAATTAAGACAGAGCAGGGCAGCACCTCTGGGGCCAATTAGCCACAGTAGCCCATATTATTGTGGAGACTGGTCTTTACAGTGGAGTATGCAAGTCCATGAGCTGTCCTCTTGAGGCTAATTTAGGTGATAAAATATTCTGTGTATATCATGTGAACGCGAATGGGAATTTTTCTTTCTTTCTTTCAAATAGTAATATCTACAACATCAAGACAAGAGACACTTTTGTACTATGTGACTGTAAAAGACAAAATGTATGCCTGTTTTCTAACCAGCAGAGAAAAAACTGTTAATGTCACCACTCTCCCACCATCCTGCAGGTTTAACTTCCGTACCTTCCGCTGGACCCAGACCATGCTGTTTGCCATCAACGAAATTAACAAGAGGAACGACCTGCTGCCCAACACTGACCTGGGCTACGTCATCTATGACTCCTGTTTCACCATCTCTAAGGCCGTGGAGGGCACCCTCACCTACCTGACAGGCCAAGACGAGGCCGTACCCAACTACCGCTGCGGGACAGGGCCTCCTTTGGCTGCTCTAGTGGGCGCTGGGGGCTCTGATCTGTCCATTGCCACTGCGCGGATTCTTGGACTTTATCACTTCCCACAGGTAGGCCTGTTGTTAGATACGTAAAGATAAAGATGGAGAAGAAACCCATGTGTGTCTCCTCTCCTCTATCATCTTTAGGTCAGCTATTGTTCAACTTGCTCCGCCCTGGAAAGCAAGTTCCAGTTTCCCACCTTCCTGAGGACTATTCCGAATGACAAGCACCAGTCTACAGCTATGGCCCAGCTGGTGCTACACTTCGGCTGGACCTGGGTGGGCACCCTGGCTGCCAATGATGATTACGGCAAGTATGGCATCAAAAGCTTTAAGGAGCAAGTAGAGGAAGCTGGCGTGTGCATCTCATTCTCGGAGACGCTGCCCAAGGTGAACAGTTCATCCTTTCAGTCTGTATTTCTCTATCCCACCTGTTGTTCTGCATCACAGTTCATTCCTGTTGAAAAATGAATATTGTGTTCAAACAACCTAAGGTGAGTTCCCCAAAGGACATCCAGCGTATCGTTCAAACTGTAGTTGAGTCCACGGCCAAGATCATTGTGGTCTTCTCATCAGACGTGGACCTCAGTCCTCTTATCTATGAGCTGCTCCAGCACAATGTGACCAACCGCACCTGGATCGCCAGTGAGGCCTGGGTCACCTCCAGTCTCATCAACCAGCCGGGGGTGAGTGCTCAGTTGGGCAATAACAGGCTCATTGACATCACTGACTGATGAATAAATTAAACAGTTACAGATGTTCCAGGGATGTAACCAGTCTGAACTCAATTTTTAAATCACATTTTAAGCTGAAGTAAATCATTTGCATGTTTTTTCTCCAGGTGAGCTCAGTTCTGGGTGGTACCCTGGGCTTTGGTGTAAAAAGAGCCACCATCCCTGGTCTTCAGCGCCATCTACTGGATCTGGACCCCTATGATGACCCACTCACTGAGGAATTCTGGGAGACGGTGTGTTTATTAAGTATACTAACTGGCCAGAGGAACTTGGGCACATCTGTTAGCCACATGAAAAATCTGATTTTTGACTCAGTTTGAAATCACACAATTAACTAACAAAATTAACCTGACACCTTGAGAGGATGCCCATTCAGGGGCAACATCAAAAGTTATTCAAATATCTACAGAAAGTTTTTCTGTGTTATAGGTGTTTAACTGCACATTGGACTATAGCAAGGCTCTGAGGCAGGCCAAACTGATGGCCAAGGAGGTTAACGGCACGCTCTCCAGGGCAGTTAAGGGGGTCCCCGATGGGCTGTGTAGAGGAACTGAGTCTCTAGCACAGCTAAATAACACCTACTCTGATGTCTCCCAGTTACGAATCACCTACAGGTCAGTTCTCACTGCTCCTGCTGCAACTACATGTATTAGTGATTCTAGTAATGTCACTACTGCAACAGCTCCTATCACATGCACCACTAAGACCGTAGCACTTAGCTACCACCATTAAAGGAGCAGCAGAAGTAACCCATGAATGATAAAATCATACAGGTGGATGATGGTGTGATTGAAAATGATGATGTCTCCCCACAGTGTGTACAAAGCCGTGTACGCTGTGGCCCACGCCTTGCACAACCTGGAGCACTGTGAGCAGGGAAGGGGCCCATTCAACGGGAAAGACTGTGCTGACATCACCAACTTTGAGCCATGGCAGGTAAGCCTGAGTGTGTGTGTGTGCGTGAGTACAGCTGTTTCTGTATGCATGTGTTTAACTGAGATGTGGCTCCCTCTGTCCCTTCTTTAGCTGATGTACTACGTGAAGAACGTGCGTTTCAAAGTGCCGCACACGGGCGAAGAGATCTACTTTGATGAAGGGGATGTGGAGGGCTTCTATGACATTTTAAACTGGCAGTTCAATAGTAACGGGGAAATATCCTATATCACTGTGGGACACTACAATGGCTCGGCAGCCCCAGAAGACAGGATGAAAATAATGAATGACTCCATTCTGTGGAACAATGAAGTGTTGGAGGTCAGCAGCATATGGATTAAGACCACCCGCACACTCTCCTAGATTATGATTTATAGTTTATACATGTGTCTGTGTATGAATGTAGTCTATGTGTGTGTGTGTGTGTGTTTGTTGCAGCCACCTCGGTCAGTGTGCAGTGAAAACTGCCAGCCGGGCACCAGGAAAGGGATCCGGCAGGGAGAGCCTGTCTGCTGCTTTGACTGTATCCCATGTGCCGATGGAGAAATCAGCAACACAACTAGTCAGTAAACAGCTAAACTACACCTTATAGACATTATTTTCCTGAAACATCTGAACTTTTACTGAAATATAAACCTCCACGAATAAATTGAGTACATTTTAATTAAACAAACTAAATTCATTCACATTCAACACATAGACCTTTTTCTTTATATTAGTTTTATTTGACTACTTAACATTACATAATAGCATGAAGCTTTTTGTTTTCAATTCAATTTGTGGTATACTGGTATCTGTCCAAAATGCAGATTTATGATCCTAAAATAATTACAAAGTAGGGCAATAACCACGTCTTATAAAACTTTAACACACATTACTGAAAGAACTGCCAGTTACCACAGGGAGCAAACAACACACCACAAAAACAGTTATTATTCTACTGGTGTCACGGCACACTGAAATGGTGCCAGATCAGAAATATCTTAGTTGGGCTGATAAATCCTGTCATGTCATTCGCTCTTCAGTGCCAACACACTGTAGACACTGAGACTGTTTCAAGGGACATGTGCACAGCCTCAGTCTAAACAACTTTAGATAAACACGACTCTGCTGCCCTCTTATCGCCCCCTCCCTCTCTGACAGATGCTCGCGAATGTATCCTGTGCAGTGAAGATGACTGGTCCAATGATGCTCATGATACCTGTGTACCAAAAATCATTGAGTTCCTGGCCTTTGGAGAACCATTGGGGATCACTCTCATTATCATCTCGGCCATTGGAGCTCTGCTCACCATTGCTGTTGCGGTGAGACCCACACAGGGAAAACATACCTCCTGGTGATGCCAACAGATCCCTTGTCGTGGAGAGTACGGAGCTAAAACGACAAATGGTGTGTTTTACTATTGGTGTTTTTTTCAGGTGGTGTTTGTTGTGCACATTGGCACCCCTCTGGTGAAAGCCAATGATGCTCTGTTGAGTTTCTCGCTGCTTTTCTCGCTGCTGGTGACCTTCCTCAGCTCCATCGTCTTCCTCGGAGAACCTCAGAACTGGAGCTGCATGACCAGCCAAGTAGCCCTGGCTCTGGGCTTTGCTCTCTGTCTTTCCTCTATCATGGGTGGGTATACTTTTACTGTATTGTATCGTATGTTTGTCTTTATATGTATACTTTGAATACATAGCAGTGGTGCTTTGTAGTGCACAGTAATCCTCTTACTGTACTGTACCACCTGGGGTTTTGTATTTGGCCGTAGAAATTAATGGACCTTCACTTGAGCATTTTACGTTTTGATGCGTCTTTACTTCAGGTAAGGCTGCAGTGTTGATGATGAGAGCTCAGGCTCTGAAAGCGGCCCGCATCAGAAACAAAGCAGCTGCTAAAGCTGCAAAGGCTGCAGCTGAAGCAGCAGCCAGCAGCGGCAACCCTGATGTCATTGTAACCAACACAAATAACAACAATGACGCCACTGTTTGTGAAGTTGACATGCTCACCTGTGCACACCAGAGGGCGATAGCTGCTGTAGCAACATTAATACAGGTATATACATTACATTTACAGTTACATTTACTCATTTGGCAGACACTTTCATCCAAAACGACTTACATTTAAAATAAAAAACTTACTCTCAAATCATAATGTTTGATTAGCTGATCTTCCTGATCCTGTAATATTGCTGACGTTGTCATTACCCTACCCAGGCTATAGCGTGCACAGTGTGGCTCATCATCATCCCACCGCACCCATTCAAGAACACCTCTGCACAGAATATTAAGATCATCCTCGAGTGTGATGAAGGCTCTGTGGTCTTCATCTGTTGTATCTTCGGATATGACATCCTGCTGGCTCTACTGGCCTTCATCTTTGCCTTCATAGCCCGCAAACTGGAAGACCACTTAAGGTAGGAAACAAGCAAGGTTTCTGGGAAAACAGGGGAAGGCAAAAACATTCATTTCATGTATAGTTTAGATATACCTCATATATTTTTAATGTATTCCATATGTAAATCCATATTAAACTGGTCTTGAAATGAACTTTAGAAAATATGAATTGTACTGAAATATTGGGCATTAATCCTTCTATTGATGAGCCATTTTGGGGTAATGGATATTTCATTTGATGCTCGTTTCTTACTTCCAGTGAGGGGAAGTGTGTGACCTTCGGCATGCTGGTCTTCTTCATCGTGTGGATCTCCTTTGTCCCGGCTTACCTCAGCACCCGCGGCAAGTTCATGGTTGCCGTCCAGATTTTTGCCATTCTGGCTTCCAGCTTCGGCCTGCTGATCTGCATCTTCCTGCCCAAGTGTTACGTCCTTTTGGTCAAACCTGAACGCAACACCGAGGAGATGATGAGGCCCCGCGCCAAACTGCGTGATGGGACCTCGACTGGGACCTCAGCCTCTTTCAGTACGGCTGCTACTGAGGTCAATAATACGATTGCAACCACTGCTATTGATGATTAGTGGAGCAGTAATAAGAACTAAACTGAGCCACAATACTGAAACCATAAAATAATGTAGATGGCAGATGTGCCTCTGCTATATTGGGCTACTGGTCCAGCTGATTAGGGTTCCTAGTCTTGTTATTCACATATATTTTAAATAATATAAATAATAGACAGGTGATTTCTATATATTATTTACAAAGTATTTTTATTTACACTGATCAAACGTGTGTCAAGTTAAGTGTACCTTCAGATACATTAAAGCTGATTGCAATAAGCAAATACATGAGGGAAGAAATCTGCTACCTCTTTTTTTGATTACTAAATGTCTCAAAAATGCATTTTCAAAAACATTACTATTTCAGAAAATAAAATTGGAGATCTTTTTACTTTACCCACTTTACTATGATGTATGTAAGTCCTGCTAAAAGATACTTTAACAAGTTCAGACGCTGCTGTTGTTTCAGGTGTGGTAGTAGAATTAAAATTAAGGCAACATTTACCTCAGATTTTGTACAGCTGTACTTCTAGTGGCAAATCAATTTCAAACACATCTAGCAATTTTTAAATTACAGCCATTTAGCTGATGTTGTTCCTAACAAAATGTTTGCAATGTACACTTTTTATTACCATAACACCCTCTCAATGTGATACAAATTAGTATAACTCTGTTAGCATAATACATTTCCTCAAAATATAATAAATGTTATTTTCATTCACTATAATAGCTGTTGTTCTTGTTAAAGCAATCAATTCATGTTAAGCTTGTTTTGGGACAGTACTTTTTACTGACTGTCAAATATTGGTAATTGTAACTGGATAACTGTCAGCCCTGAAATTGAGTTATTGTCTTCTCACAGTCAAGCAGGATTGCAGAGAATGGTCTTGCTTTGTTAAGTTGTCTCGTCACATTGCCAGGCCACCAGATAAATGAAAATAAATGAATGAACAATACCCATGTGCAAAGTGTTACTCTCAAGTACAAAGAATGAGCAGTGCTATTCTAATTAACAAAGTGCTAGACATTTGTGGCACTTCTTGGGCAAATCTTTCACACAAACCTTTCTGTTTTAGTGAGTATGACAAAGGGGGACTTAAAACATTTTTTGAAGCTGCACAAATTATTATGACAATATTTTTTATGTGAGCAATGGATAAAATGACTGTAAAGTGGGTTGCTCATAGTGATGAACCCACAGATTGTAATAATATTGTCTCTGCAGTTCTACTAAGCTTTAACTCCTTCATAATTATACTTTTACGACCTGCAACTGTATTTTTTTTGTTCAATCGCAGTCTTACAAGCATTGTTTCCATCCACAGCTGGCACCTGTTTTCAGCTAAAAAAACAGAGTTAGTAACACGACTCGAAATGAATGATAATGTTGCCACTTGTATCTGCTTGTAGACAGGTTTTGGCTTACATGCTTGCCAGTAACTTTATAAGGTGAACCGGTTCTGGTGTCAGCTTCTTCTGCTGATCCTATGTGGCNCCCCCCCCCCAGAACAATTAATGTGGCTCTAAGACAAACAGGTGCAACAGGAACAACAGAATAGTTAGTGTAAATGTAATGTGACGCCACATGTTCCAACATTATTGTATGACAAGAAGTGCTTGTCACCATGCTAATACCGTTTGTTAGCCTTGCAGACCTAGTTTAGAGGCAAGTAGGAGAGGTTACTGCTCCATTTTTGTTCTAGCAGTCTGGCTTCATTCACACATGATCTGTAGATCAGTAATACAGGAGGACCTCAGAGTCAAGGTGCTGCTCCTCCACATAGAAACTTGCTGAGGTGTTTCTGGTTATAAAGGATGTCCTTGGTGTTCAAGGTTTAGTGGACTGGGAAGATGAGCAAGGACAAGGTGGCAAAAGAGATCCAGCAGAGGGAGCTGGAGGAAGCTCATGTGGAACTCAAGAGCTTCTTGTTTGCTGACTCAGACATGAGTCCTGCAGCTGATCTGCAGCTCTTGTCAGCTGGAAATGTTTTAATAACCTTCCAAACTGGCACGATTTTATATTTGTGTTGCTTTCTCTGTGATGAGTAATTTTAAGAACTTGATGGTTTTATCCAGTTTGTTATTAAATTTGTAAGAAACATTATCATGTGTCTCTTCATTATACTCCCACACAAAAAATCATAGCACAGCATAGCCTCTAGATTTTCATTATATTCCAGTCAAATCTGATCCTCTTTTATAAATTTTACTCATGGATACAAATGATAATGCCTGTGCATTGCTTTGTACAGCATACAGGCCTACAGCCTACGTCAGCTAGTTTATTTGCCTAATCTTCACAGGTCTTTAGACCACGGTGGAAACGCACACAACAATGGGCTGGGAACCTTTGAGTTCCTTGAAAAGAGATCTGGGGACTTTTGGTCGAAATGCCACCACAACCCCATCGTACGTTTACAGACAGAAATATTATAATATTTTACTAGAAGGAAATATTTACATGATCTTGTTATTTATATTTTTTTAATTGCATTTTAAATGCGGATGAGGCGTTTAATATTAAGATTATCTTCCCATGCTTTTGCCACAAAGAGTAGAAAGCGATGAGGAGGGTAGGAAAATGATGCTCCCTGAAACTTTGAAGATTTGAAATAAGACTACTTTTAAGTAGAAGAGAAATTCATTATGCTGGGATATGAGTGATGGATGATGTTTGATGTTTGCTTTACTGAACAGTAACAAGGCAGAGACTGGTGATATTAATCTGCTGACTGTCTCATAAATCATGGTAAGCTTTGTTAACCTCATTTTGCAAGGGCAATGAAGCAATAATTAAGCAATATTTTGTTGTTTTATGCATCACTGTCCTCACTAAGTGTTGTCCCCACGAACGTATACTTAGCTGTACAGACAACTAAACACTCTCCTAATCAAACTCCAAAAAAGGCTGATGGGTTGGTTTTGGCAGTTTAATCAGGGGTCCATAACAATCACGTATAATATTTCCATCATTTCCCTGTGTTTTTTGGTCATGTGGACAAATGTTGCAGGCAGTCGACCCTATTATCTATTATCCACGCGTGTGTGTTCGTGTGTTTGAGATGCTGTTACAGGTGGCTTTTTTCTACTAGTCTGTCTGTGTATTGTAGCTACAGTCAGTGTGGGTGTGTGTGTGTGTGCTCTCGGTCATGAGCACGTAGCTTTCCAGGAAGCTGTGAACTGTGTCTGACCAAAGCTGTCACTATGGATGGTTATAAATTCTCCTTGTGACAGAGCGGTGAAGGAATGTGTTTATAATTTATTGCCAGCTGATGAGGGTGGACAGGAACAGTAGTGCTAAATCAAGACAAAATGTTCCCACATTCATCACTGCACGTGTGTGTTCATTTTAATTTGCATTGTGTCTGAGTGTGTTTCCACGCATGCACTGATGTTAACCTGCACCTGTGTTTTCATATCTTTATTTTTTCTTTGTTTCATATTGCAGGTCCTTGTGTAACATAGTGAAATGTGCTCTGTGTTGCTTCTAGACCACTATTGTAAATTCATTTTGAGAAGTTCTTATCCACATAACATGCCTGAAGGACTTTACATCTTCCATTTCTCATCCATTTCTCTCCGGCCTCCATGTGATTGATAAAGAGCTAAGTGAGTGTGACACCATCCAAATGAGCCAAAGAACTAATGCCATTTGTTTCTTTTTCCAAATGCCCAGCCAGCTAACATCCCTAGAGTGAAATGTGTTTATTTTCTGACTGCTACTGAACGGAAGGAGAGGAACTGATCAACTTTCAATTGCTGGAGAAAAACTCTGCAGAAGAGATGCTGAGAGGATCCTCGCTGATTATGAGTGCGGGATGGTCCTGGTCTTGTTATTAATCACTGTAGTGTGCATATGTGTGTGTGTGGGTGTGTGGGATAGTCAAAATGATTTATAGAAAAGGTGAAACTCCTTCCATGTGTCCCTACTTAGTTTGTGTGCACATGTTCTGAAAAGTGTTAAAGCTTAATTTCCAGACATCACTGTACAACATACACTGATCAGCCACAACACCATGACCACCTGCCTAATATTGTGTGGGTCCCCCTATTGCAAAAACAGCCGACACCTGTCGAGGCATGGACTCCACTTGACCTCTGAAGGTGTGCTGTGGTATCTGGCACCAAGACATTAGCGGCAGATTCTGGAAGTTGCAAGATAGGGACCTCCATGGATAGGACTTGTTTTTCCAGCACAAACCACAAGCACTCAATTGGCTTGAGATCTGGGGAAATGGGAGGCCAAGTGCTCCTCAAGCTATTTCTTAAAAATTGTTGTTCAATTCAATTTTTCAAATTTATTTATATAGCACCAAATCACAACAACGGTTACCTCTGAGAGTTTGGGGGAGGGATTAGCGTTTCCCTGAAGTGGTGTACATGGTCTTCCATTGCTCCATGGTCCAGTTCTGTTGCTCACATGCCCGTTATAGGCACTTTCTGCAGTGGGCAGGGTCAGAATGGACACCCTGACTGGTCTGCGGCACCATACGCAACAAACTGCGAAGCACTGTGTTCTGACACCTTTCTATCAGAACCAGCATTAACTTTTTCAGCAATCTGACCTACAACTCAACTGTTGGATTGGACCACACGGGCCAACCTTTGCTCCCAAAGTGCATCAATGAGCCTTGGGCACACATGACTCTATCGCTGGTTTGCCATATTTCCTTCCTTGGACCACTTTTTACACCCCACAAGAGCTGCAGTTTTGGACATGCTCTGAACCAGTCATCTAGCCATCTAGACAGAATTCAGCCCTTGTCAAAGTTGGTCAAATCCTTTTGCCTGCCCTTTTTTCTTGCTTCTAACACATCTGCCTAATATATCACACCCACTGACAGGTGCCACAGTAATGACACAATCAGTGTCATTCATTTCCCTTGTCAGTGGTCATAATGTTTTGGCTGATCGATGTGTACCAGCAGAGGGGGATGCATGTTTCACCTTAGGGCCTCATACTAACATAGATCAGCGTGAAATGAAAGGACAAACCAACATAGTGGCTTTGTGAGGTGTTTGGCAAGCACAAGCCTGCAGAACAATCTTCATGATCTAGCCTATGAAAAAAACAACAAAAACCAAAGTAATGATCATGAGTGCTCATAAGATGTTTATAACTAGATACAGGAAAAAAACATGCCTTAAACTCATCTCATGTCCGCACAAGTAGGCTACTTAAGCACACCTTTTTCAGATCACTTCCCCTTGGCATCCCACCACCAGTTCCCACCTGTTTTCCTGCCATCACAGAGGCCTTCTTCATACTCCTCCATCTAACAGTCTGCAAACCAGATTTCTCCCCCATCCCTCTATTCCTGTAGGGGAGAGCAGTGTGATTTGAGCCTGTGGGGAAGTTGAGCCACCCCTTGTTTCTCAACAATCATAGACAGAATTGGTTACATGAATACACATATTTGAAGAGTTAATCATTTTACTTACCTATGGTGAAGAGAGGCCCACGGAATGAGTGATAAGCACATTTTTTTATGTTCAATGAGTCCTGATTCTTGTGTCTGAATAATTACAGAGCGGTTTGAAAAAATCTTGTGTTAGTGCTTTAGGAAGTTACAATATGAGGCTATACTGGTGATGCATGATGTTACCCTAAACTGCTGGATGACACAGTTTTGTTAAAATGGCAGGGTAATTTGAGCCAAAAGACCTGGGGTAAGTTGAGCTAGCTATCTTATTGTAATTTTATATTGCAACCTTATGCATCACCGCATTTTAGACCAGAAACCATCATGTCATGCTTCCATAAATGAAAGACAGACAGGCTTCAACTCCTATTGTGGATTAGGACAGAGTAGTGGGAGAGGTACTAAATGGGAAGTCCGATCATTAGGTGGCACGGGACGTGACTATAATCAGGATGACTTTAAAGCGATGCATCAATATAAAACAACTAGGAGAAATAACTGCAATGTTTTACTTATAAATGCAATTGAATGTTGGGAACTGGCATTTGAGTTTGCATAATAAAATGCCATTGATGTCACCG
This sequence comes from Lepomis gibbosus, assembly GCA_029875015.1. Taxonomy (NCBI): domain Eukaryota; kingdom Metazoa; phylum Chordata; class Actinopteri; order Centrarchiformes; family Centrarchidae; genus Lepomis; species Lepomis gibbosus. The sequence goes on from JAPMOB010230078.1 coordinate 19,289, forward strand.
ACCCCCATGTGGCTCAACCTGTCCTCTCCCTTGGCTCAATTTACCCCTCATATGGGGCAAGTTGAGCCAAGAGTCCACTTTTTGTTGGAAAGCCATATTTTGAAAACAGTGTATTTTATATCCAAATCGGGATGCACCACATCCTAAAATATATGTAGATATTTTAGTTGGAGACATTACTGTCATGTCCTCACTTTAAAGACACCTCAAGTAAAAACTGGCTCAACTCACCCCGCTCTCCTATTCATTACTCCGGACCCCAAATCATGTCAGCTCACCTCCAAACATGTAATAAACTATTTTATATTTTTTTCTCCTCGCTGGCGACATCTTTGCAAGTGAATAATAGGGTGCTGAATTATTAACATTATAAATGGTGCTTGTATAGGCTAGATTTGAGTTACATCACAGCTTGAAACAGCAACATCCGGGCAGTATCAGTACAGAACGTGTGAGAGGTGATGCGTTCACTTATGTGCGTACTGAGGGGCCTTTCAACTGTGATGTGACCACTTAGCTTAACAAAAATAAGTATCTACATTGTCAGTGACAATGAATCTTTGAACTGAACTGAACGATATAATTTAAATCAGCAGAATGAATGGGATTTTACAGCTGGCCCATGTAAGAGATATTGCCTCATTTGGTGTTGTAAATGTGTCATGTGTCAGCTGGGTTGAGGTCTGTTGACTGTGAAGGCCGTAGCTCATGATTCACATTTTCGTACTCAGCAAACTACTCACTTACCTTTGCGCCCCGTGCAGAACCAGCTGCATTTATTATGTTTCTCCACCCATTTATTTACATTTCCTTTAATTTGTCACCCAATTTTGAAGCCAAATGATTGAACAAAAGAGCGTACAGCAATAAACACTTCCTTAAAAGGCCATTTAGATATGTCTTCACCTGTTTATTCCACTCACAGTGCTCCAGCTAAGGTCAACCACAGCATCACAGGCAGACTGCTGTAAACAGTAAACACTATCAAGGACCTCTCATCATCCCCAGACCACTTAAGAATAGTTTCCAGGGCATGTTTCTGTTATTCTTCATGTGAAAATTATACCTTGCTCTCAGCAACTCAAGAGTGTAACGGATGCTTTGAGCTCCTGATGAGTCACAAAGTGTGTGCGTGAGGACATCACAAGACTTTTATTCTCCAGCGATTTCATCTGATTCATAAATTATCTGCTCTGAAGACAAATTTATTTTCCATTTTCTCTTATACATAGTTTGATGTATCCTCAATGAAAAATATGATTTATGATTGCAGGCTAGTATTAATCTGACTTCAAAGAGATAAAAGGAAGATCACCGTACTGTTCTTGAGAGTGCAGAGTGCACTGCACTCTCAAGAACAGTACGGTGATATGTAGAAGAGTAGAAGAGTGCATATGTAGAGTTTAAGGGGAAGAAAAAACTGACAGTAACCATATTCAGGGTGGTTTCTTTTTTGCTGGGGAGTGAAAGAAACACCTGCACCCAAAACATCATTTCAAAGTTAAAAAAAACTTGACTGACATGTTGCAGAGATGAAACTTTGCCTGCCACCCCAAGACAATGGAAAAAATGTTTTTCTAAAGAGATATGCAGAGACTTTGCTGCTTCTAATTCAACAGTGGAAGGAGCAGCTGTTGCTCCATATAGTTTGGCGTCTCTAAATGTCTTACTTCTCTGATGCCACCAAGTTTCCCATTCTCATCTCTATCCTTCATTGCCCTCTCACCATTCCTTCACTGCCTCTCTCTCCGGCATCTGCACTAATTATAACCCTGCTGAGTATTTGTAACCACTTCCATCACCCTCTGGTTTACCTCTTTCTGACTTTTTGTAACCTTTCTTTTGCGCTCAAAGTAAAATACAGCACAGATTCTTCCACAATTGATGCCTGTAAGTTAAAAACAAAAGGAATGGGACGCATTTTAGACTCATGGTTCAAAAAGAGTGAATTTTCATGATAACACAACGGATTTATGCTCATAAAAGGTAAGTAAACCGTCCTGTCAGGCGATTATCCAAATATGAGCATGTGAGAAAAATAGTTAATGCAAAATGAGAAAGAAATGTTGGAATTCTTCATGGAAGATTTAAGGCTGATATAATTTCACCCAGCTGCTAGAATTTGTGCAGCAGTAAAATATGCAACATCCAATATATAAAATATGTAGGGTTTTGTGAAAAAGAAAACTGCATATTGGCTGTGCAGAATAAGGACAGATAAAAAATGCCTGTGTAGAGATTTCTCATGCTTTACTAGTGATAGCACAGACAGGCAGAGGCAGGGAGTTCCATAATTTACTGTGTCATTGAATTTTTCATTTTGTGTGTGTTGGTGTCTGTATGTTGCAGATAGGTAGAAAAGTTGTTCGCACCTGTGATAGAGAATTCATATTCCTAGAAGTGCTCAGTCCCAACCAAACCTAATCTGGGATCTGGGAATGTGTCCCCACATGAACTGTGTTTCAACCCCGATACTATTTTCTTGCATTGTGGAGGGGACAAAAGACTTTACGTACATGAAAATTATGCATAATGCAATCAGATACCACAGTAGGTCCACCCTCAAACTACTCTATACAACTTTACTGTGGTGCTGCACAACACAACTGCACTGTCTTGACCTGTGAGTGTGGTGATAATAGCTGCATCACTGATAAAGACAAAGGCTGTCACCACACCAGGCGAACTGCCAGTGATAATTAGACTAATCGAACTGCAAACATGTTAAGAGAAAGAGTCAGGTGCACCATGCACGCCTGTGTGTGTGTATGTGTGTGTGTTTGTATCAGTTTGCGTCTCAGTAGGGGTTCGGGATAAAGGACTTGAATGACTGATTTTGTCCTTGCTAGAATTTCTCAGTGACGACGACATTACAGAGAAGTAACAGATAGGATTCACTTTGTGTGGCGAATCTCCTCAGGCAGCAACCTTGAGGGACAACAGACCATCCAGTCGAAGTGTTGTGTGCAGGCCAGTCAAATATGCCATATGCTGTATAATCCAAAGAGATCTACAGTCAGTACACTGCATATGACCAAATGGGACATTAGCCCCAACTACTACTACTAATGATAATGTTAGTCACATTAATACTCCTGTGTAAGAATGGGCAATATGGATAAAACGATGGTATCTATCACCCCATATGTAATTTCACATCACAATACTGGTGTCAATGTCCTAAATTTTCGGTAAACTCCAGAGAAAGCATTTATACATTAGATAAAAACAATACGGTTAGAATGTGTTTTTGTTGTCCATTGAATTAAATGCCTCTCAGTTGAAGGTACACTATCACAATGATTCTAAAATCCCAAAAGCAGTCCCACTTTATGGCATAACTTAAATGCAACAGTGCCTGCATTGCCTAATAGAAACAAAGATATTGAAAGGACACCATATGGAATGGCAAAATCTTTGTCAAGTGATATATTTCTAGAATTTCAAGGTAATATATAAGTCATAGTTGAAGTAAGTTATAGTCAAGTGCAATCATGTTGTTTAAGTGACATGGTCTTAAAAGACACTTCACAACCCGTTAGCAAACTGCAGAACCAGCAAATATCTAATACAAATTAGCTGCTGACGACTCATACAGAGGTCTCTTCTCATCCCTACAAGCTGTACAGTACTGACCTTTCCCCCCAGGCCCCTCAGACACGTCCAGCAAGGCATCTGGGTCTCATTACCCCTCTGAATAATTCAGGGCTGACACTCCACCGCTGATCTATTCACTTGACCTCTGAGGACACCAATCTCTGATACCAGGAGGATTCTCAGACCACACAGCTTGACCACAAGGAGCCATTTAATGGGTGAGTATACACACGTCTAGCTCAAACTAACTCATTAAGAAAGCTCTTTTAATTACTAGTACATCCACTTTGAAGTATCTTCCCACTGTGTGGAAGCTGGTGATGGGGGCTATCAGAGTTTTAGCTAATGTTGGAAGCTTTTTATTGGATTTAGGGAAGTTCACACAACACATTACATATAGTTACGTTAGCCAAAGCCACAGATAGTCAACTTTCTTAAAGCCATGTAATGTTAAAAACATGTTGTTTTGGTTTACAAACAAGTAAAGCTTAAAGTAGCTAAGCAGGGTCATGTCTGAATAACTGGTCTTACATGTTTCCTTATCATACAAAAGCAGATTAGGTCTACATCACAATACAGAACAATGCTTCTTCTTTATTTCTGTGTCTTTTATTCATGTGCTGGTGATGATGCAGACCTTTTGCCTGGGACATGCAGCTTTTGACTCATTGTAAGCACAGCCTAGTATGGTCATCAAATGCACATTGAAGACCCCTTTAAACAAGATTTACATCTTGAAGCGTGTCACCAGAGTCAGCAGGAGACAACCTATTATGGCCCTAACACTAGCTTTATTAGCTAGCCAGCAACATCTGATTAAAATCTAAGTTGCTGTCCAAATGGTAAATCTGCCAGTATCATCACCATAGATTGCATTAGGCTAGCTTAAAATGTTATGCCTGACAGGTGTAGCGACAGTAAATTAAGCGGGGTTACTGTCAAGATTTCTGAATCTTCACTGAGTTCAAGACTTTGCATGGATGTTCTTATTCACCAAATTCAGTGAGTGAATTTAGTGAGTTTAAACAAATTCATTCATCTTTGCCGTTACAAATGTGTAATCAAACCGTTTTTGATTTGACTGACTTTATTTGATCTGGTCATTTTAAATTCATATAGCTGTTCAGACATTTTAATGAAGATTAAATTAAATTCAAGAGCAGTGCTTCCTGTCCTGCCTCTAACAGAGCTCACCCTCCTCCTTTGCTTTGGACAAGTGAGCCAGCACTTTGTTAGCCAGCTTCCATAATAAATGAACAATGTCCAAAGTCTCTCTCTGGCTCTCTCCTTTCTTTTTTACCCAACCTCCTCTTATAACAGACTGACTTTGAACTTAAATCTGTGTATTTGACTAAACTTCAGTTGAGTCAAGTGGTAAAAGGCCGCATAAGCCCCCAGCTCTCCTGCAGTACCTGGCATGAATTAGCATCTCATCGGCATGCAATCCCTCTGCACCACACAAACGATGATTGAACGCATGCACCTCCGTTCTCCTGGTCCTTCCACTCACCTTCAGTTTTTAAACTTTCTTTGCATAGTGCTTTGCTGTTTTTTTATGTCCCTGTCTCAATAAAATTTATTTGTGGTTGTGCACATCTGTGGCCAGAGAAAGTTTCCTGAAAGTCTGCTTGAAAATTGCCAAGAGGGAATCCACAGGGTCTTCCAGCAGACACAGAACCTCACAATTACATTTACATGCAATTATATACTCAAACTAGGCTGCAGTGCTGTGTTATATCTGTTTTTATGTTTTGGTGAAGCTGGAAATCTGAAATACTACAAATATTTAACGCAATGTGTGTCTGTGCTTTTTTGATGTGTGTTTCCACATAGTTTTGCCTGGTAAAGATGTAAATTTGTGTTTCTCTCGCACCAGCGTGGAGTCTTGTGACACAAGGAATAGTGTTGAGACAGCAAGACTCTGAAATGGTTCAGGAGGAGTGTAAATATAGAGCTGTCACTAGTTCCAACCCTGAAGATAAAAAGAAACAATCTGTGTGTGCCAGTGTACATGCCGTGTGTGTTAATTAGCTCTGCTTCAAACTATTTTTCATTGTGTTTATTGCCTACTTCCACATTTTTATTTTATTTTATTTTTTTTACTAACTTTACAGTTTGTCAATGTGCATTGTATGTCTCTGCTCACCTGTATGCAGTGTGTGTGTGTTTATTTATATAAGTTCTTATAAGTTGTTGTAGCTCTTGGACATTATGTTTATCCATCTATCATGTATGCAGGGTGTGTGTGCGTGTGTGTGTTTATGTGTGTGTCATTGTGCGCATTGGTTGTGTACGCATTGTCGACACCCTGGCATGTTTGGCTCCCTCCTTTTAGGCCAGGGCAGGCGGTGACGAGGCAAGGAAACCAGGATCCTGTTTCAGGCTGGATGAGGCTATAAGAGACCAGAGAGCACTCCACAGACAGACAGACAAAGAGTGAGAGACAAACAGAAAGAGCAGAAGAAGAACAAATACTAATAAACAGATAGGAAACAAGCTTGAAAACAAAATTAAGGAAGTAAATGTGGAGCGTCTGAGAACCTCAGAAGATGGCCAAAAAGTAGAGAAACAAGGGTCAAATCAAGCTTAGACATGAAGACATGAAGCTGTGACCAGTCAAAAAAGGAGACAGAGGAAAGACTAGGAAACCTGAAGCTGCTCCTCTTCACCTTGCACTCTGAACTCTGCCCTTGAGGGGAGTGGGAACCCTCCGGGGCCATGCTAGCCGCCCGGAGTAGCGGAGGGGGTGTAGGGGGGCCCGCTGGACACCACCCACACCACATGCACCGCAAACAATCCGTGGCTTCTCTCAGCGGGACGAAAACCCACCGCAGCAACTCCCAGGATGCCAAGCGCGGTTCCTCATCTGGGAAGCAGGGAGCGCAGCACAGACATAAGGTGGCACTGATCAGAGAGATGGAGACCAACTGGTACCTGAAAATGTTTGGACTGGGCAAAGAGGACACAGTCGCACAAAAGACTGGCATGCCCTACAGGTCAGTTAAGCCCTGAGAGTGTGTGAGTACGTGTGTGTGTGTGTGTGTGTGTGTGTGTGTGTGTGAGAGAGAGAGTGAGCTTAAATTGTGCACATGTTGCCACACAGTGCAAATGGATTGAAGGCCTAATGTATTGAACTCAGCTGCTTGCTGATGCACAAAATCATTTGGCTCCATGGACAGATTCACCTGAGAAGCGCTTACCCACTCACACACATAAAGTATTAAAGGCTTTTTTTTGCTTCTCTACACATCGTTAACACTGCAGCATACAGTAAATACACATGGTGTCGATGTACACTGATAAATTATTCAATTATTTTTGGGCTGTATCTTCAGCGCCATCTGATGACAAGTGGTTCCCCTCCTGTCCTATCATTTCATTTGTGAGAATTGTGTGTCACAGGAGTCACACTGGTCATAATGACCCCTGGCTTAGAGTTGTGTCACCTGATCTGGCCGTAATGCTAATAGCCCGCATCTGTCTTGCCGCATTAGACTGTGTTGACATCTTCTAACACCATGGTGACAAAACATATGGAGGATGGAGGGGTTGTTTTGGTTCTTGCCTGTGTGACTGACAGGCAGAAAGCACCATTGGTGTTGATTTCCCGGCATTGACGTGCACAAAAATTTCCACTTTTGGAAGTTAGAATTTTAGTGCAGCAAGTGGCAGTGATCTTGTTTTCCCATCTCTCCTTTTCTCTCTCTCCTCTCGTTTTTCTCACACATGGATATTTTCAGTATTGGGTTACCCACCCCTTTCCTTGCTATGTCTTCCCTCTCGTTGATCTACTGTCCTTTCTTGTTGCTAAATGTCTAATCCGTCTGTGTCCCATTCCAATCATTCAGGCCTAAAGCTCCACATTCATTGGCCTGTAGTCCAGCCTTTCTCCTTTCCTCTTATCTCCTGTCCTCTCTTCTTCCCCCTGTCTTTATTCTCCAGCCTCTCTGCAGGTTTTGGCTCTGTTCACTCTAATTTAGAAAAACAAAGCAGAGCCGAGACAAGAGATAAGGATGATTGAACCAAGGGCCCAGTGTGGCGACAAAATGTTGAGGTCTCCCAAATATTTATAGATCCATTTATTTCAGAGAGCAACAAAGCACAAGATTTTGTAATTCAAAAGGATTTCTATAATCCACTTTTGTTTGTTCTCCTTTCAAGAAAACTAATTGGCAGAAGGTTACAGGATCACACTGCATGCACAGCTCAGCTGTGAACTGACAGAAGCAGCAAGATATTTTCGTCACATGTGTTTCATGTCGCTTCAAGTAAGATTTCTGGCAGCTACAGCATGCTGCTTGATCTCTTTTTTTGGCCTTGTCAATATATAGAGGTAACAGAATGCAATGTAAATGTGGGGTTATCTTTAAAAGTAATTTGCTGCTGACTATTATGTGTCTAAATATATTGTTTTATTAATAGTAACTCATCAGGTTACATTTGGTACAGGTGGTACATTAGCTACTTACAAACATGCTTAGCTTGAGCTGCCATGTGTGTTGTCATCATTGTTTAATAATCTCTATAGAACCTCTATATTAACCAAACAAAATGATCTCCCATCATTTACGTGCATTAAAGTTGTACAGTTCATTGTCAGTATTTAGTGGTGATATATAAAGAATTGTTAAATATGTACTCCTCTCTTACCCAGACAATTTTGACATTTAAAATATTTAACCATGATTGCAGCCTTCCTAACCCTTTGCATGTGGGTTGGGCTGTCATGTGGATTTATTGAAACAATCAGTCGGTTGCTAGTTGGCCAACCAATTAGCCTTTGTATCCTATACATCTCCCCTAATCATTATCAGGGATATTATCAAATGGGTAAAACACACCAGCCAGGATTATTCCACAGAAAGTTGATTTATGTTTTAGCTGAAAATGTATTAAATACATGACTTTCCAAGTGGTCCCAGTCATCAAATGAGAACACACGTCAAATACGACATAGTTAGTACTACATAGGTTGTCATTTCAGATGTAACTTCTAATGTTATTTTAGAATTGGCTTGCTGACATATTAGTGGCTGCACACTTCACAGGCTCTTTATTTACAGGCTCATAAAGATATGATATGAGCCTCTTGTGGCTTGACAGACAGACTGACAGGTGCATGTGGAGTGCGAGGAGTGTGTGCATGCGTGAGTGTGTTTAATAGGTATCCAAAGTTTCCAAAGTGATGGATCACCAATAAAACGGACTACACAGTGTGAATCACTGTAAGATTAGCACGACCTTCACAGATACACACATACACTCACACACGGACATTTTACATTTCACTCTCTGTGGAGAATCAATGCTGATCATTAGTGTCTGATCACTGGGACTTCACTATCATAATAGGGAGTCAGTCTTCTACTTAAAAGAACAATTAATGATTGACTCTGACCTAGAAAAAGCGTGAGCATGAGTTAAAGCCCTCCAAAATTCACGTTCTTGCTAATCAGCCAACCTGTGCCTCGTGCGCACGCACGCACGCACGCACGCACGCACGCACGCACGCACGCACGCACGCACACACACACACACACACACTGTCTGCCAGCTCTCTTTGAGCCCCTGACATGGATGCCGAACAGCATGCTATGGCTGGATATCTGTCTCTCTCATTTGAATCAGAACAATTGCTTCGATTTTTAACTCTCCAGTGATTCTGCATGAAAACTGGGGCAGAATATAACCACAGAAACCCCAGGCTTTTATAACTGAGCTAAAAATAGCCATTTCTCCCCCTAAAATATGAATAAACTATTCTTTTTCTTAATTCTCATTATGCAGGTATCGAAAATCGATTTAACGTGTTCTGCCTCACTAGATCAATATAACTGTATGGACTTTTCTATCACTGGCAAATAACAACACAGATCACCTTGTAAAAACCCTTAAGATGGTATGTTGTGTGGCATCATGTGCACACATGGCCTGCTATGTTTGTGCTGTATATTGGGACTTTACTGTACTGTTTAAAGTACCTATTTTAATGTACAGGACAGAACGTTTTGTGTTACTCTGCTGGTAAACTGTCATTCTCAGATGACTACTAATGATTCAGCACCCAGTCAGTAACAAGATGTGTCATCTGTTTAACGAATGGCACTGCTGTGTTAGAGACGTCTTAATAACACTTTCATGCTACAATAAGTAGCTATGACTGTTGTTGATTCATTGTTTTGTTTTTGAGGTTATTTTACATTATGATGGAATGTTTATTTGTGTGGACCCCAGGAAGAGTAGTTTGCTACCTTGGTAGTGGCTAATGGGGATTCAAATGTATAAATAAAAATCAACTCTGAAAGTTGCCAACGCCAGTTGCCAATGTGTTTTCTCCAACAGACCTAATCTTCTGTATTGGACCTTTGTGTCTGTTATACTATTGGGACAGAGGAATACTTGATTGGTTGAAACGATGACAACCAGCAGGATTGTTTTCTTATCTTCTCACAGCCTTGGCACCAGAGACAAAGGTGTGAAAACATGATACTGTTGCATGGAGAACAGAAACACGTGTTCCAGCAGAGCTTGACGGATGCAGCATGGGGATGCTGCCAAGATTAGTGGTTTGATTTACACAACAAGCCACTTTTGCACTTGCACTGGAGCATACTATAAGTATTCATCCTTCAAGAGATCAAATATTGAAATATTAATTCTGATGCAGCCAAACCACATAATGCAGCTGAATACTGTTTTCTCTTCCTGGGTTATCATTTAAAAGCTTTTAGATGATTAAAAGAACAATGAGATAAAAAGAGGAGCCTTAGGACATTTGATGTATTGAGTATATCTTTTGTACAGTATTAGGGTTAGATTTTCAATGATAATAACAATGGGATTTAGTAGAGAATGTAGGCCAACACACTGGTGTTAAACAGGAGCAGGACAGTCCCTGAGGGCTGGAGACTGATCACTGACATAATTATTGCTGCCATAGAGTCAGATGGCATAGAACTAAATTCCTCTTTCAAGTAAACAACACTGATTTATTGTTTTATACACTTGAGATCACTAAAGAGAGGGTCTAATGTGGGCACGAACTTCAGTCATCTAATCTTTTTTTAAATTCATCCACAAAAATAATATACAAGGTTGTGTTTTGGCGTGTGGCTCTGCTTGTTCTGTTTCTATCATGCTGTGCACACTGGATAATTATCAGATATTCAATCATTGTATAGGGATTCACTCACTGGAAGGAGCGCATGTGGGGGTGGAGGGGGCAAAATGAAGGAGACAGAAAAAGATGGCTAATTAGTCTCAGGGAACATGAGGCTGATGGAAAAAAGTTCAGAATGAAAAATAGTTAAACAGTTAAGGGGAAAGTCAGTGAGAATAGTGTAAAAACATAAACGTAAAAGGCAGACATGAGTAAAACAAAACAAAACATAAACAAAGACATCCTGTTATCCAAGTTGCACTTTTGTTTGTCATAATCCAGGGTTCTCATACTGCAATAACTCCCAACTGGACCCACCAAACTGTCATCTCCCTGCTCTTTCCTCCTCCCTTTATCCTCTCTCTGTTTTTGGTATTCTTGTCAGTGACTCACCTGCCCACATGCTGAGCGGCTCAAACGAGAATGTCACTGTTCTTAGAGGCCAAAATAAAGTTAAAGAAAATAGCACAAACAAAAAAACAAAATAAAGACAGAAAAGAGACACAACTGTGAAATGAATAGTGATTTTTTTTTTCCGAACAGAGCTTTAATTCTTTGTTGGATTGATATTAAAGTTCACTGTATATGCATTAAATGTATGTGCAAGTATATGCTCCATGTGTACGATGCTAGTGTCTATAAATACACCGTAAACACACTCTGGCGTTGCATGAGCTCAGCTGACATTCCTGCTGCCATGCGGGCAGGATCAGTTTTTCCACCCATCCTGCCGGACAATGGACACAGCTGCCCCTCTGCCAACCGCCCCCCCTAATTCTGCGTGATTGGGGTGTGTGTGCATGTGCACAGTTGTTTTTGCATCAACATCAATATCTGCAAAAGTTAAAGAGTATTAATAAGAATACCTTTTTACAGGATTAAAACATTTAAAAACAGAACAAAAACAATAAAATATAAATCAGAAGCACTCACCAGAACCAGGTCTATGGACAGGTTGGGTTTGGATCCAAAATTTAAGATACAAAGTTCAGTCAAGCAGTCAGTACCTGATACCTGCAGGAGAGAATACAGAAACGTGATCCCCACAAGCAAAAGTTAAAATTAGAGGATGGATTTATATCACGTTAACGAGCATGAACAGCACATTCACCCTGGTTACAGATATAATTAGGAGAATTAATGTTTCCATGTATCATTTTTGTTCATTTGTTTTTGTGTGCATGTGTATGTTGGACCCATCTACATTTTGGTATGTTCCAAGTAGCCAAGTACAAATGCCAGAATGATGTGCTGAATACCAATGACGAATGAAAGAATATTTCCACGTTCCAAACACACAACTGTGTGTTTATGTGTGACAGTGTGTGTGTGTCTGTGTGTTTGTAGAAAGAGTGACAGTGTGTTGAAACTCAGATTTCCTGATATGGGAGAATGGCATTCCTCATGATTCCCACAATCCACTGGAGGACCAGACATGATGTCATTGAACTCTCCCAAGAGGAGGCCAGGGGTGACAGATGTGTGTGGAGATGTATTGCTCACATTGTGGGGACTCACAAGTCCCCATAAATTAAATAATTCAATTTTAGGGTGAAGAGTTTTATGGTTTATGGTTAGTGTAAGGTTAGGTTTAGGTAAAGGTTAGGTTAGGATTAGGCAAGTAGTGGATAGGGTTTGTGGTTAGGGTTAGGGTAAATCTCCAGGAAATTAGTGTAAGTCAATGTGATGTCCTCTGAGTGTGTGTGTGTGTGAGTGTGTGTGCATGGAGAGCGAGAGAAAGAGAGAAAACAGACCAGAAAAAGAGGCTTCCCCATTTTATTTTGTGGTTCACTGCATTACGAAAACACTGCCCTCAGACTGTGTGCAATTGTGCATAACATGCTGTTGGCTGTGTCCGTGTGTGTGTGTGAGAGAGAGTGTGTGTTTATGTTAGGTGTTTGTTATGGGCAAAACTCCAAGGTACTCTTTGTTTAGAGAGAGACGGAGGAGAAAGGGAGGGCAGGGTAAGAAAGGAAAGACAAACGAGATGATATAGATCAAAAAGAAATATTAATGTGTATGGGGCACTTGGGTATGGGGAAAGTGAGCAAAGCAACATAAAACATGCACACATACACAATGTAATGTGTGTATCTGTAAAAAAACAAAAAAACAACTGATGGGTGTAAACTGAGGAAATAGCGGGAGACATAAATGCTGGAAGAGAGACAAGAGAGGAAATCAGGAGTCAGTGAAGGGGCTTGTGACAGAAGGAATACCGAGAGACAAAGGAGGGATGATGGGAAAGTGAAAGTGGGAGAGGATAAGAGGGAGTTGAAGAGAAAAGGGGTAAAAGGAGAGAGAGAGAAACAGACAGAGAGAGACAGAGAGAGAGAGAGAGAGGAGAGGGAGGGCCGGAAAAAATGTCCCAGATTCCCATGCCATTTAATAGGGAGCAAAACCAAACTGAGCTTATAATGTAGACTGGCTGAGCAAGGGGCAAAGTGACAGCATGAGTGTGTGTGTTGTGTGAGGGAGAGCAGAGGAGAGAGAGAGAGTGCCATATCTGTGTGTGCGTTTCTCTATTTCAACCTGCATGTGTGGATGTGTACTGAGAACATATGTGGCGCAGAACATGTAAAGAAAAGTCCCGTTTTTCCTGTGTGGACACGCAGCCTGCAAACAGATTGGACTTGTTTTTCTCTCTTCACGTTGGATTTTCCTGTATTTCTTCTTTCGTTTTGTTTTGTTGTTTTTTTAATAAGGAGGAATATGCTTTACGTGGAGCTCTAGCCAGAGGAATACTTAACTTTCCTTTGAGCTTTAATCACACACTCACACACATACTCCTCTGCTCCATGTAGCACTGCGTGGGCGAGGGGCCTACCTGGATTACTCTGAGAGTACATGTTTGCGGGACAGACTCACAGAAGACGGGAGAGACTGAAAGAGAGGATAAAGTGAAGAAGAAAGCGAGAAGATGTACCTGTACAAAGCAACATGCCCAGAGATCCCCAACCCGAAGCAGAAGGGGCCCAGGGTCCAGGCCCAAGGCCCAGGCCAGGGGAGGGGAGGCAGGAACACATCTGTTGGAATGGTGACGCGACCCTATGCTCCGATGATGTTGTGGACGGCAAACAAATCCAACAGAGTGGTGGAGCTCAAACAGCTGGAGGAGTTTCTCAACTTCCACTCCTTGTCGCTGCACGACACGGTCAAGAGCCAGACAGGCATGCTCTACAGGTAACCTCACATGTGTGTTTGTGGGTCTTCCCTGCAGAGTAGCACTCCTTGGTACTGCAAGGCAACCACAGGCTAATTTGTTGCCATGGCTACCCAGACACATTGCCCACCCCCTCTGCCTTGTTGATATTTTTATTACTTTATCATCGGCTGTCTGCGCCTCCAGACTTGACTTCCTACATGTGCTTGTTGCTCTGGTTAGTTGGATGGTGGTTGGTTGTTGGTTGTGAAGTTATTTGGCCACTGTTTGTTTGAAAATGATGTTTGCTGACTGGAAGTTTTTCTTAAAAAATTATTCTTGTTTCACTGGAGACGTTTACACAACAATAACTGGAATAACACACACACACACACACAGTGGAGAGCTGAGGTGTGGAAAACGTTTTGAACTTCAGTCAAGACAAGAAAACTAGCCTATTCACCCACTGAGCCCACATGCTCCATCTTTGTTCCCAACAATTTTAAGGTCACCCGTGTTATATTATGCAATGTCCACTGCATCATGGGGACTATTGATCTCAATGTGAAGCCCACTAGCTGACTGGTCACTCTATAAAGGCATATATTTTTATGTGAGAATGCAGCAGCTCTGATCTGATCCGTTATTTCTTGACAAATTAATTCTTAGAAATAAACAAAAAGAGAGAAAATAGGACTTGCTGCCCATATTTTGTAATGTGCCACATTTCTCATGTTTTGTCACATGCTGGATAAATTGTTGAATGTCAAAATGTCAACAAACTGCTTGAAACCCAAAACATTACCTAGAGTACATATTTTAAATAGTTCTATTATAGTTTTTAAAGTGAAAAGCACAATCTATGTTGCCACTAATGCTTTTTACCAGCATTATGTTTTTTCATGTTGATATTTACTCAAACTTGTATTGTGGATATATATCATACTTAGGCTTACTCTATGATGTATGGAGCAGCCCATATCTGTGTTCATGTTTGCTGCACAACCAAAGCATTTTAAACTGGACATGTGTTTCAAAACATGTAATGTGCCAGTAATTGAAGTAAATAGTGCACCAGGGTTGTGCATAATAAGAATGACAAGAGACGAATGAAAATATGGGTTTGACTCATTCTCTCCTCGTTCATGTTAAATGTTAAAAGTTGTTTGTTTTGAAGATAGTCCCCTTCATGACAGAGTGTTCTCAGACACTGGTGGAGACTCACTGCTGTCATGTGTTTGTTGTTTTTCTCTAGTCTTGTCATCTGTGCCAAAGCATCATGTTGGTGAGAGGTCTGAGTGAGTGTGATTTGGACATTGTGGATCACTGCTCAGCCTTCAGGCTAGACAGCAGCGTGTTGCTGCTTTGCCTTTCATTGTATTGCTGTTTCCACTGGAGCAGAAAGGAGAAGAACGATCTTGAATAAAGCATTGAAATTCTCAGGTACTGAGAAACACCTTCTGGTGTTGGTTAACATTCAGTTATCCGTGAAAGTTGCCTCAATATGAATGCTCTTTTACAAACACCACCTGCTTCACGCTCACAAATTCATAAATCTAAGTTCCCAATTAATAAAATAATGGGAAATACACCTGTAAATAACAAACATTTTTCACTTTTATTAGGAAAATCAGAGAACATCCATACTAAGCACCATAGCGTTGTTCAGAAATGAGGTGTACATGTGAGTTTTATATTTGGAGAGGCTTAACATTTCCATGAACTGTATTTTAGTAATTTGAGCAGCCCATTCATTCCCCAGGCTCTCTCACCACTGATTCTGAGGCTATATTCTGCAAACATATTTGACTATATTAAAATCCGTGTAATAATAACATGACCTATACTTATTCTGCTGTGGTGTTGTACAGAGGAAATGACAGGATGGACTGTGACATTTCCATCGCTCGTCTGTGTCCTGCAGTCGAGAGGGAGAAAGGGGCAGTATGAGTGTGATGGCAGTCTGTATCCCTGTTGACCTGGCTCATATGGCCATGTGCTGTAAGCATTTTGCCTTGGGACCTTGGCACATGTGTGTATATGGCCCTGTGTGTGTGTGTGTGTGTTTGAAGGTTTGTGTATATTGCCATAGTAACCGTATAAAACAGCTGGCTGCCCACTTTTTTTCCCTTTCCAGGTCAGTGTGTATCACAGTGGTCAAGACCTGTGCTGGGCACAGAAACACTCACATTACAACAGGGCAAAAGAATATTTTAGTTTGAGGAAGTATTACTACTTCTCTAGGCTAGAACGTCTGGTAAATCCATTTCTCTTAAGCAACAAAAAAACAGCCAGGACTTAACATATGAATGAATGCACAGATTTCCTCAGTGCTCTTTCAACAAGTTTTTCTTTAAAGTCGGTCTGGTTCTGTACAGCGAGGTGACATGATAAAGGTCTGTGGAAGCATTTTCTAACACAACATCTTTGGCTTGTGGCCCCTGGAAACCAAGAAATGTCTACTCATGATGTCCCGTCAAAGAGTGTTTTTCCCCCTGTCCCTTTGAATACTTGATGGGGGTCTGAAAAACGTAAAACTGTTAGCAACAACAAAAAAAAAACATGTGAAAAGAGTAAAATAACTTCATCATGAAGATTGTGTAGCAGAAACACATTTTTTCTTTCCTATATTGTTAACCATCCTGCAACCCCATGATAACCACTGTCCTAACTACATTCCTAACCTCGGATTACAATCCCTTAAATTTAAATTCAATTTGCTTAACCTTAGGCTTCATTCTACATGCAGTTGCAACATTGGTATAGCTTAGGCATATCTCAAAATGTCCTTGTGAAGACCAGCAAAAATGTGTTTTTTAAATTTTTTTTCCTGTTAATTCTTTAAAAATTATGCAAAGTGCAGATGGGAAGGAGAGACAAACTACAAGCAGATATGTGCCTCAGCTTCAGCGTGCCCTGACATGCCCTACAGTTTATTATTCATGAGTGTGTGCATGTGTCTGTGGGGCTTGGGTGTGTGTTTTCAGTTGTGAAGGAGCATCTCTGTGTGTGTGTGTGTGTGTGTGAGTGTTAGAGAGACAGCAACTACTGCTCCTTGTGTGCATGTTCATTGTATCGTTCTTAGGCATCTTGAATATGTAGGCCGTGGTGACACTTTAGTGTGTTGAAATTCTGCACACATGCATTCAACATTTCCTTGAGGCTAATGTGGCGAATGTTAATGCTAATTATCTAGTCATGGCCAGACGCTGTCGCTGTGTCAATGTTAGTGAACTATGTTAAAAAAGCAGAGATCAGTCACATTGTTCCAGAAAGACTTAATAAGAAAAAGCTTTAGTAGATGACTTTGACTGTCAGCCAGTGCACATGTTGGTCCTGAATGCCTCACCGCTGAATGAACATCCGGCACAGGTTCACTCTGGTGTTTCACTCAGCTCTGTCATTCTACTTTTTTGTTTTCTTTGCATTCTCAGTCTAGTCTTCTAGCATTGTATTAAAGAGGGTACAGCTGTTACAGTTAGCCTCCACCAACTGGCATTTGTGAATCACTTCAATGAGAGGAAATCTTCTTCCTGCTGTATTTGTGCCAAAAATCCAGTCTGCACTCAGGAAATGAACACAGATTAAACTACATAGTTTTCCTGCAAATGGTCACAGTTTGCTCTTTTGTTATAAAGTTTCTATTGCACTTTTCACATACAAGACACTGCATTACAGTAAGCCATTGCAGCAATACTTTCTTGTTCACTGTTTTTGTACTTTCTATGTTTTCCGGTTTTCCATTGGAGCTGGTGCTAGCTGCTTACAGACAGGAAGGAAGCTGCAAGTTTTAATTTCGGTAACTAAATGAATATTAAGCTGAAAAATGATTACTGTGTTCAATCAACCATTCCTGTAAAAAAAAGCATAAATCTAGTACATCCCCTTTTAACCTAAATGCCAGAGTAGTTACAGAATCTGCAGCTGCACTCTGTTGATTTTTGATCACACACACCAAATTAAAGCAGACATCAATTTAATCAGCCTAGTGGGGAAATTATTATATTGGGTACAGAGCAAGGAATGCTGGGTAATGCAGTAACAGCAAAGGGGCATTTAGACCCCTCAGGGGCAGAAGGTCACGTTATGAAGCATCTGCCATGTGGACATGAGTGTACCAGTGTGTGTGTGCATGTGTGTGTGTGTGTAGACAGTCTGGATGTTTGTCAGTCCATCTGATTAAATGAGCTCTGCCTGCTGATAGACTGCGGTGTGAAGGTGACAGAGTTACAGGATCCCCACAGTTGTTTCTCCACTCCTCTGTCACTCAATCTTTCGCTCATGCCTTGTTCTTTGCCATGTTCTGATTTTTTTGTTTTTACATCATACATTGTCTTTTACCTTCAAGCTTTGGTTTTAAAAAAATGAAAATTAGATTCAAAAAGCTCCATAATGCATAAAGCAATTTACCGCGCTACAGTTTTACAGTTTTGAATTATTATTTAGATACGTTTTGAGGGAGGCTGATCTCCAGCATAATCAAATACTTTTGCATCTTCACTTGCTATCACCACAAACATACTCTGAGCTGTTCTGTTTACAAGAAGACAATTTATTAACACATTTTCAAATCACTTTAAACTGATATATTGATTTTAAAAATTTACATTTTTTAAATGAACTAGCACTCTATGGAAATGTATGTACAGCTAAAATTTACAGTTATCTACTCTAGACTCACCATCTGATTGACTAAGTGATTTCAAACCTGTCCTCCACACTTTGTTCTGTTGGACTTTTGTTGAGCTCCACTTTGCTTTAAGTTAGGAAAAGAAAATTAGAACAAATATAATAGTGCTGTATTTGAATTCTAAATAATATAGAGCAACAGTGAATGTTTATTGACTACAGCCAATCACAAGCCAGTCCTCTCTGAACTGGAGCCTCGTATTCACAGAAATGTTTAGACTCTGGCGTCTGCCTTTTTAAGGAGTAGCTGTCCAGGCTTTATTTATGTTGCCAAACAGACAGAAACAGCTAGAGTGAAGACTTGGTGAGGAGTGAGTGGAGACAGAGGGACAAAACTGTAAAAACACATAAAGAAGAATAGAAGAAATTAGATAATGACATAAAAAGTAACACTGTAAAGAAAGCAAGTGGTGTTCATGCTCAACTACAGGAAGATGGAGATAGATACGTCTGACTTTATTTTGTGGTCTTTATGTGTCAGTTTATCTGTGTGTGCAGTAGTGAGTGTCAGTCTGGATTCTTAATCAGAGCCTAATGAACCTGTAGTTTGTAACCAGTCGACACTTGAGAAGCAGTGAGCAAAATTGTGCACTCATCCAGTGAGTAGTAGGCGCACACACACACACACACACACACACACACACACACATACAAACACACACAATCAGACACAGACATACGCATGCAGATAAATGCGTCAATTGCTCATCCTTTATTCATCTTGGAAAACAAGTGAATATTTAACATAGGAGCTGGTATCCTCACTAAATACTTAATTGGTCAGGCGGTCACAGAAACGTGCGTGTATGTTTTGTGTTTGTGTGTGGAGGCATGTGTCCAACTGTGTAGATAGCACTACAAACTTGCCATCTTTTCATGATGTCTGTTTTTATTTGTAGGAAAGTCCTAACACTGCAGTTTCAACTGGCGAACTTAACGTGTGTGTGTTTTATTGCATTCTCAGCTTCTACCATCAATATTGACTTTCTTGTGAAAGTTATTGCATCACTGTGCCTAAACTGCTGTAAGAAACACCAGCACTAGAAAGTATTGATTTGCTCAGTTAGCGCTTTCAGGCTAATTCAAAGTGTTATTATTTCTACCTATAATAACACTATTTAGCCTATAATAACAGTATCTAGATACTATTAGTCTGCCTACCAGAGACTTAATAAATGAATATATGAATACTTTAAAGCAATCACAGTAAACACGCAGTGTTGAACTGTAATGTGCTTTACACACAAGTAATAAATATCTTTGTACTGAGAGAAAGAGAGCATTATATTGAAATTAATAGATTATCAAATCTCTTTAACCAGGGCTTTATGGTTTTTAAGGTACAGTTCAATTAAGTTACACTGTTAAGGTGACATACTACATGGGCTTATGCTAACCATCCTGTACTCCCTTGGTTCTTCTTACAAAGACAGTGACGTTAACTCTACAACGCTATCTATCTTTATTAATTAAAAAGATTAATTCAACAATGGCTTTCTGTGTTCGCGGGCATCTCTTCCTCCGTTTTCATTTAGTTTCTTTGAACTGATGAAACAGCGCCCCTCTGGATTGTAATGGCCGGTATATGTTAGTCACCCTTTGTGGTGAAAAATGATATTGCAGCCAGGTGAAGTTCACATCCTTTGATTAGGATTAAACAATACCAAGTATTAATAACGAAAAGGAGACCAGCCTCTTCAAATAACGTGAGTTAACAACACTCTCTGTCAGTACTTTGTCTGTGGCTGGTTAAATGTTTTTCCGTGGCTGTGTAAGGTCCATTTTCTGTTGTTGTGCAGTAGACCTTACAGTTGGTGATGTTTGGTTAAATATAAGTTAGGCAACTCTTATGTGCTTGAGTTGCTTGAACACTGAAGTGTGCCAGTTTGCATGTTTAGTAAATTGTCACTTATTAACTGTGTGATTGTTTGTTGAACATAGCTGGTTGGACAAACTGTAGCCGGTTATTAGTTTTCAAAGGTTTTATTTACACTGGAGATGCTGAGGTCCCCACCACATTTTGTAATGGCTGATTTTGTCCCCATCACTTTTTGAAAGCATTTGTAAAAAACAGTTCTGAACAACATCTTACACCAAGAGATGTTAACTAACAAATTAAAATGCTTTGAGAAAGTTGTATTTGCCCAATAAGAAAATGTGCAATGCAATATAAATATAGTTTCCCTTAACCATTGTGTATTCCTAAGGACAAAATAGACTCTCACCGAAAACTGGAGCAGAAAAAATGTCTCCAGAATGCAGTTTAATACAAAAAATCTAATGGGGGACCAGCCCCAGATCCCTACTCGTGTATTTCAGATAAAAATATTTCTTCAAAAAAGTGCAAAAACTCTTCTTATTTTGTTCGTCATGTCTCGTAACCCAAATCACGCCCCTAAACTGAGCCCTTTTTAAAGTAAATCCCTTGTTACTTTTCATCCATCTTTAGATTTTAAGCTGTGCCACATAATGACTAATTACCTTTAATAAGCAATGTCTGTGTAAGTCATGTATTTGATAGATCATTTTTTTTATGTGACAAGACATTTGTAAATGATCCAACTCAACATTAGACTGAGAAGGCCTATATCACAATACAATTCGATGGCACCACAAACTACATCCTCCAAAATGAGCTTAAAGTTAAATCAGTACTTCAACTGATCATCTTAACCATCATGAAGGGAGGATTTAATGCAGGATTGTTGTATTAGACTGCATTGGGGTACCTAATAATAAAGTGGGTGTACATAGCACATGTGCTCTTCAATCACACGACCAATGTTTTGTAATTCTAAACATGACAAGCACGTCCAAACTGGTTTAACATTGCCCGCCATCTACTGCTGGTAATACACTGACTATGGATAAGTACCTAATACAGCCACACTTCAAAAATCCCAAACTATCCCTTTAAGTGTAATTAGTATTTTATCACTCTTACTGATCAATGATTTTGTGTACTGTCTGCTCCCTCCCAAACTTACACACATTAACACATTTGTTTAAATGTTACTTAGAGACATTTTCCTGACTGACATTTATCATTTAATCACCCTATTCTAATCGGGTTTCATCTTAGATGTACATCTAACCCTACGCCTTCACATAAACCCAAACCAGGCAGAAGCAATCTTATTGTTCATGAACATGTACTGAAATTAGTTCCTACATGTCATTAGCGTTGAGATACATTAGTGGGCTATTAAGTGAGCCAATGTATGTTCTTCACATGACCCTCATTAATAAATCAACTCTACAGCTTGGATAGTTAACTTGTCTCTCCCACGCATGGCTGTAACTGTCTGAGTCTTTGCAAACACTCACACAGGCACAGACCTCTGGTGTTTGACTTCTGTCAGCAGTAGCTGACTGCGTGAATCAATAGGGCATCAGTTTGTCCTATTGACACACTCATTTAGTAGAGTGCCAGACAGCAGGTGATGACTGTCGGGACGGGCTCAACAGACGTTGTGCTCGGCTGACCAGTCTCTCTCAGCTTTGGAAAAACAATCTTGACATGAAACTTCATTAGATCTGAGACAGACATAACGTGAGACAAAGATTTGAGCAGTAGCAGGAAAAGAAAAATTTTGTATTGTCAGAAGGTGGTGAGGTACATTCCCTCTTCTCCTCTGTCTTTCTTTGCTTTTTAAATTGTTTTAACTTCACATTCACTGGATACAGGCTGTCAAAATAAGGATACAACACCTTCTGTTAAGACATAAATGATCCATCTCTTGTCTTTTGTTTCTCTTGCTCTGGTCTGTAAGTTTCGCTGCCTTTCTTATCCCCTCTCTTGGTATTTGTCCATTATTGATGAGGGCTGATAGGCGGTTATTTAAGAGGCATTGCTCTCCTTCGGTCTCACTGAGGTCGCTCGAGGATAACGTCCCAGTGGAGTGTCATCTTACTCTGCTTCACCTAAAAGGAAAGGAGCCCTGCCAACTTTAACATTGCGGCACACACACTCATCCTTTTACTTTAAATCTATGAATTGATGTTCAAGGTGACTCTGTACCCTTTGGCAAATCAGACCAAAGTACCACAGCTCATAATGATAGTCTGCAAGTTCTGAGCGCACAGTGATGTAACTCAATTAGAAATCCCCACAGGGACTCGCTAATAGGCTTGTGCATGTGTTTATAACAAGGATGGGATGTGAGACTGAACCATTTTCTTTCACCCACTCTAGATCTTTAGAGATAAGAGTTAAATACCTCATTTTTAATGATGTGCACATGAGGGGTATAAGCGTAGGTGTGTGAAGAACCTCTAGAGGGGAAGTGGAAGCACTTGAACGGCTACATGGTACATGTGGGTGGATGTGGAGGAACAGTGGGTTAGTTACAAGAAGGATATACAAAATGAGAGTCTTGGGGGACGCAGAGAGAAATCAAAAGAGAGAGCCAGAGTGTAATTTGTTTAATAGTGGTGATTGGTGGTGTCACCACTAGGGGGAGCCGTGGACCTGACAGTAGACATGAAAGTATGGAGATACTAGTGTTTGTTTGTGTGTATGACACTTGTCAGTAGTAGATTGAACAGCAGTATCTGCAATCACTTCCACTTCCTGGAACTAGGGATAGTCAATTAATCTATTGATTATTGAAACAAATAATCGACTATTGGGATTATGAATGGCAAAATTACACAATACGTCTTTTGTAGCAATAAGCTTTTTAAATTTAGCCTGAGGTTGTTTTAGGTATACGCTAAATAATAATCAAGACAATAGAATACTGCTTCCAAAAATACATCTTTTAAATTACATTTTTGCTGCACAACAGAAAGGTCCACTGAAATTAAATACTGTAATGGACCAAACAGATAAATACACTAAGAAATAACTGTGTGTCCAAAGGTGTGCGTTGCACTCATCTGAGGCTGATAGCAAGATATATCATTTATGTAGTGACCAGAGTAGCTTACTGCCGGTCCTGCAACACACCAGGACAAACTGACACTATTTTTTTATACAAAGAAAGGAATAACTTCATGTAATACATTTGCCAAATTTACAAGAAGAGACAAAAAATAATTATTTTGTGGTAGACAGTTTTTTGAAAAGTTTCTAAAGTTTCCCCTAACAACTCACAAAACCATGATTTTTCCAAGGATCCTGGGTCGGATTACTCTCACCCACAGACAGGAGAAGTGTTTGCCATGTAGAAAGTATGAAATTGTCCTGTGTTCTCTCAGTGTGCGCACTCGACAACAACACGCTCTCCAGATATAAACATAAATGCCATGAGCGATGCATCATTTATGATTGTAAAGTTAGGGCTGGAGCACATCTGCAATGTGAACAGGACTATTGTGTATAAATATTGTATCGTGTGTAAGTATTTGCTACACTTGGTGCCATTAACAAATAACTGATCAAGAGAATATGTATAGAAAATGTTACGTGAAGTAACGTGGCTTTTAACATTAAGCAGTTCGTCCAAGATTTTGAGTGCCTTTTTTGTAACTGTTTAGGTCTAAAATGCCTGATTTTGCGGCAGCTTTTCTAAAAAAATTTGATGAAAGTTTTCTGCCATGGAATTGTGGAAATAAGTAAAAACTTAAGTTAAAACCACAAAGATTTTGTGGGCCTAACCCTAACCCTGCATATTCAAACCAGCTACACTGATTCTTTCAACGCTTGCAACTGACCAGGATGCAACAGGCTGTGTCACAGTGATTTGTCTGGTCTGACGTCCTCCATGCATTTTCCATCTATGTTTTGCAGTGGCGAAGTATTTGTCAATAGACGATTTCCTTTTATGTTGGACCACAGTAGGCTACTGCATGTTTTGCAACCCCCCCACTTTGGTATAGATGATCTAGATACTTTTTTTCCACAGCCGTTTTTCGGGGGGTTTGTCGGCAAATGTGAAACATTGGTATCACATGTATGACGTTTTGCATAAAAGTTGCAGTGATTGGTCAAAATTGCGCTGAATTCATGGGGATTTGTTGAATTTGACGAAATGATGTCATGAACTAAACAATTATTAAATTGGTTGACAACTAATTTAATAATCTCATTTTGTCAACTACGCCAATTATTTGTTGAACCCCTACCGCCTTTGTGTCATTTTGAAAAGCTAAACTAAAGTCACACAACTGCACAAATACAAACTGTAGCACCAGAGATCTTGATATTTTATTTATGTGCAGTTTTATGTTACAGTTTCAATTCATAGTTTCATAGTTGTCAATGCACTATTTCCTCATTGCATTTATAGCTTACATTTACAGGTGAAAAACAAAAAGCCTGTGCTCCGCTGATGGCAGTAAAGCAGAGCATCTAAAATTCAGTTGTTCATGAGTTCCTGAGAGATACATCGGTGTGTTTGCCAAGAAAGGAGGAAATGTTTGACCAAAGTGAAATACTAGATTGCTTTAAGGGGTGCTGCAGTGCTCAGTGGTGAAAGCAGTAGGAGTTGTCGCCTGTTGTGAATTGCAGAGATACCTTTCAAACCACAGCTCAAGAGGGGGCAATATAATATCCAACCTAGCTCTCCCCAACACATAAACAATTAACATTACCTGTCCTTTTCCTGCCCACTTCCCTCTTCCTCTAAACCAATTTTCTCTAAGCACATTTTTTATCTTACTGTTGTAACCCTGCTATCTTACCTTACCGATGTATATGTCCTTAATCATTCAATCTTTGTTTCTTCTAACCTCCCTTTGGTCCAGTCATTAGCTTTATCCCTCTATCTCCGTACACTTTTAGTGTCACCATATATCTCCACTTTACACGACTTTACAGCACTAAGCTGATACACTGATGCAGGCAAAGTTAGTACTTGCCTTGGATCAGCACTTTTCTTGTCTTTCCTGTGTGTGTATCTTCGGAGATTGTAATGTATAAGAGTGGAGCTTGAGTCTTCGCCAGTTTGTGTGTGCGACTGGATGTGTGTTCTCGGGTGCAGGGCTATCTTTTGTAACAAAAGGTAATACACTGTAATCTTCCCCAAGGCCTAGGAGGGGAGAGGTGAGGGATCAGGGGACAATGAGTGGGATATGAGAGATTGCCAGCATAATAATAACTAAAGTGTACACACACACACACACACACACACACACACACACACCCTGTGGACTTGCAGTATTGTCACTGTTGAAAACTGCAATAAGTGTAGGGAACAATGTGATGCACAACAGTACTCTTACAAATACTGGATTAGTAGTTGCATAAATCCAAATCCATAAATAAACAGTTAAGTGCTTTAGTGGTTACAGTGCGCAATGCAGCAAAATGCAGGGACCTGTGGCCAGTGACTGCAGTTTCCCATTTCAATGTGTAGTTTCATGAGAATTTATTCATTGGGCTGGGCAAAAAAAAGGATATATTACTTAAAGGATATAAAAATATTATTGCGATATAATTTCCCTTGATATAAATATAACAAATGTTCAATAAATAGTCTATTTAATTAATTTGAATCAGAGACAAATCAGCACTTTTTCTATGAAGATATTTATTTTGTTGAGGAATTGAATT
This sequence comes from Lepomis gibbosus, assembly GCA_029875015.1. Classification (NCBI taxonomy): domain Eukaryota; kingdom Metazoa; phylum Chordata; class Actinopteri; order Centrarchiformes; family Centrarchidae; genus Lepomis; species Lepomis gibbosus. The sequence goes on from JAPMOB010230078.1 coordinate 45,374, forward strand.
ACTGAAAATAATTTTGCTTAATTTTATTCATGCATATTTTTATTTTGAAAAATATTTATCATCTTTCATCTATCATTATAATTGTTTTGTGTGAAACGGTCCACTGTTTGGCAAGTGTTTGTGATTTTCTGACCATCAAGAATAGTTTAAAAAAAGAGTTACGAATATAAATACGGTTCTATGAATTCTGGATGACTGCCAGAATTGTCTGTCACTCGAAATCTGGGCCAGATCCTGTAGGAACAGACTGCGTGATGACGGGGCGATACTGGGGCGTGCGGCCTACGTCATGGCATGGTCACAGATGACTTTGTTGGTGTAATTACTCAACCTGCGCAAATGCCAGATAGAGACATCCAAATCCAATGCTAAAGCACCACCGTTCAGGAAGAATGAAATAGAACCACAATTAACCATCTGGTTTCTTCAAGTTTGACTCAGAAGCAAAAATCAGCCTTTAAAGTAGAAAGAAATATTCATTTGACATTTATTGTGATAATTATCAGTATTGACTGTTATGACATATTTTAAAATCTTGGTAACATTTTTGGCCATATCGCCAAACAGTGTTACAAGATAAGCTTTGTGATCATTTAAAAGTTTGCATAAATGGCATTCCTCGTATGTTTACACTTACCTGGCAATAAAAGCTGATTCTGAGTCTGATTCTGAATGTTTTTTGCAGCAATGCTTCATGTTGAGTTTATTGAGAGCTTTTGCTTTGAGAGTTCTGAAGGACATACAAAAGAATCTCTGGCTTGCTTGACACACCTCTGAAAAAGTTGTCTGTAAAAATGATTGAATTCCCCTGAATTTCCTCAGGGAAATGATAGTAAGCACCAAAGGTTTACGAATCCGAATCAAACAACGGGATGCACACACACACTGCAGCACATGCTTTATTGTGAGCATGCGCAAATGTGTCCTGATAATCAATTTGTATAACAAGAGAAAAAAAATCTGGTGAATGTTGGGATCGATCACCCATCTCTCCTAATGGGATTCGCCCTCACCACCAATTGAGCTAAACATGCACGTGAGCATTCAAGGGTTTGAAATAACTTGACTAGGTTCTGGCCCACCATGTAACTACTTGAAAAAAAATTGCCGACCCCTGGTGTAAGGGGTTCTTTGAAATAAGATGGTGACCTGACCATCTTATTTGAAAGAACCCTGACATACAAGGGCTTTGTATGTAAGAAGAAGTATTTTAAAATAAATTTACTGGGATCCAGAGCAAAGTTGCTAAAACAGGGGTTATATGATCTCTACTGGTTCTGGTCAGTATGCGTGCAGCAGCCTTAAGAGAGAGAATTTTTTTGAGCAGCCTGAAAGCACAGCGTTAACAGTAGTCAAGCCTTGAGGTAACAAATCCGTGGACAAGTTTCTGTGCATCATCTTGATGCAGAAGGTTTCAAATTTTCACAATATTGTAAAGGTGTAAATAGGTGGCCCTTGTAGTTTGCTTTATGTGTGAGTTAAAAGACCAGTTTTGATCAAAAATAACTCCTGGTGCTGGAGGCCATGGCAATGTCATCCAAAGCAACTATGTCTGCAGACAATGTGTCTCAGAGGTGTTTGGGTCCAGGTACTACAATCTCAGTTCTACATCAAGAAATTATAATACATCCAGGTCTTCACATCCTTAATGCACATTTGAAGCCTACCTAACTGGTTGGTTTCATCAGGTCTGATAGAAAGGTTTAACTGAGTATCATCAGCATAAAAATGGAAATTTATACTGTGATTCCTAATGACATTACCTATCAGTCTATGGTACAGTCTATAGTTATAGAGCTTTGAGAGTTTCGGACATGATGTTTGGTTGTTTTACCTGGACAGAGCAATCGTCTCTTAGTGTGCACACTGGAGAGGCACATTTCTAAATTGGTAAGTGTAAATGTATCCAGGTTAAAATCTTGTCTAGATGCAATCTGTATACGTGATGCATTTTAATGCCAAGTGTAAAGGTGAGCAATAAGAGGCTTCTGATTTGTATGCTTTTGTAACTTGTAAAATGTAATGCTGTGTTTGAGTGATTTCAGTTCATTCAGAATGCTGCAGCCAGAGACTGATCTAAGAAAAAGTACACTACTGTCCTCAAATCACTGCATGGCCTTCCAGTATGCACAAACATTAACTTGCGTTATGTTGTGACTCTCCTTACTCCACCATATGTGACACGCTTAAAAGCTATAAACCAAACCTCTCAGATCATCTAAACCTATTATTGCTGCTAGAAACACTGTTTGAGAAGCAGCAATAATATAGGAAGCCTTTAAGTGTCAATAGAAAATCCAGAAAAGCTGCCTTTTAGTTTTTATGCTCCTAGCTGCTGGATAAGCCTCCCTGAGCACTTGAGATGTGTTCACACTGTACCTTCCTTTAAAAGCAGCATCAAAACATTTCTTTTTATATTGACTTTCAATGACTTGTATTCTATCTTAGTCTTTGAATCGTTTGTGTTTGTACATTTCCTGTGTGCTTGACCAAAAGGTTGTGAATGTCTTTCTTTCTTTTTGTACTCGGATGCAAAGCACATTGAGTTTACTCCTCATAAAGCGTGCTATATAAATAATGTCTGCCTTACTTTGCCTAACCTCTATCACTGATACACAGCAATGTCTTAAAATAACCTTACAGTAATGTATACCTTTACATATGTTAATATATTTGCGTTGTTGTTTGTGTGGTCGTTCATTGGAACATTATATAAAATGATTTAATCTCCCTGGCAGGAACAGATACTGTAGAAAACTATCTTTACTGTTTCACACAGACGTAGCCAATAAATCTTACTTGATGAGTTGTGTGTTGCAGAGGTTATAAATGGTGGGAGATGCAAAGCAGAAATTCCCTGTCAAGCACACAGGAGTGATGAGGAACCCCTTGAGTGTAGATCATTAGACACAAGTGCTCACTAACACACACACACACACACACACACACACACACACACACACACACACACACACACACACGCACACACACACACACACACAC